>JAVTVY010015091.1:0-61513 GCA_036873755.1 Hanleya hanleyi | reverse complement strand
TTTTTCAAAAATTTCACCGATTCGTGCCGGGACACTTCCTATCATGTTCTAAATGACGAGACGTGAAAAACAAATCCAAACAACCCTACCGCAAATGTATAGAAGTACGTTTCCCAGGGGGGACAAACATTGATCCCATACCCCCAGTATGGGACTATATGGGGCTATATCGTACTTTTTCAAAAATTTCACCGATTCGCTGCGGGACACTTCCTATCATGTTCTAAATGACGAGACTAAAAAAACGAGACCCCACAACCCTACCGCAAATGTATAGAAGTACGTTTCCCAGGGGGACAAACATTGATCCTATACCCCCAGTATGGGACTATATGGGGCTATATCGTACTTTTTCAAAAATTTCACCGATTCGTGCCGGGACACTTCCTGTCATGTTCTAAATGACGAGACGTGAAAAACAAATCCAAACAACCCTACCGCAAATGTATAGAAGTACGTTTCCCAGGGGGACAAACATTGATCCTATACCCCCAGTATGGGACTATATGGGGCAATATCGTACTTTTTCAAAAATTTCACCGATTCGCTCCGGGACACTTCCTATCATGTTCTAAATGACGAGACTAAGACAACGAGACCCCACAACCTATACCGCAAATGTCGAGAAGTAGGTTTCCCAGGATGGTGTTATACCTCCCATACCCCATATAGGCATTTTCACGTAATTTAGAATAAAGTCCGTGTTCCGTATTTTTTTCAGGAAATTTTTTACATACACCCACCCTGGAACTAGGGGGAGATAACTCTATTGATAGGCAAGCCCCGTTAAGCTTGGCGACCTATATACCCCCATACCCCATATAGGTATTTTCACGGATTTTTCGATAAAGTCCGAGTTCCTTTTTTTTTTTCAGGAAAAATTTTACATACACCCACCCATGACTGGATGCCCCTTCACCTAGGCTTCACATGGATACCTCATACAACTCCATTGGACCATTAGTGGCTCCCCTAGCTCCAAAACGGCTAGCGGGATCCATACAGGGTCCAGTTTTCGACACTAAGTGACCACATCCCGACAAAATGGCCAGTTTTCGACACCGGATGTGCCGCCATCTTGAACATACGTGCCGCCATCTTGGATATGTCCCATAATGCACCGGATCAAAATACTCGCTTCTGATTGGCTGAGAGCTCTGTGACGGATTTGAAATACTCGCTTCTGATTGGACGAGAGCTCCGCATTGCGTCTGCGCATGCGCAGAATGATATTCCTACCGCACACCCAGCCCATCAGATGCCCCTTCACGAATGCTTCACTTTGATACCTCACTCGACCCCATTGGACCATTAGGGGCTCCCCTACATCCCAACACGGCTATTTTCATACCCTTGGGCCACCGCGCATGCGCAGAATGCCGATAGTTCAACCCCACACCCAGCCCATCAGATGCCCCTCCACGAATGCTTCACATCGATACCTCACTCGACCCCATTGGACCATTAGTGGCTCCCCTAGCTCCCAAAACGGCTATTTTCATACCCTTGGGCCACCGCGCATGCGCAGAATGCCGATATTTCAACCCCACACCCAACCCATCAGATGCCCCTTCACGAATGCTTCACTTTGATACCTCACTCGACCCCATTGGTCCATTAGGGGCTCCCCTAGCTCCCTAAACGGCTATTTTCATACCCTTCGGCCACCGCGCATGCGCAGAATGCCGATATTTCAACCCCACACCCAGCCCATCAGATGCCCCTTCACATAGGCCTCACTTTGATACCTCATATGACCCAATCTGACCAATAGTGGTTCCCCTAGGTAACAAAACGTCTATTTCCATACCCTTTGACCACCGCGCATGCGCAGAATGCCGCTATTTCAACCCCACACCCAGACCATCAAATGCCCCTTCACATAAGCTTCACTTTGATACCTCACTCGACCCAATCGGTCCACTAGCGGTCCCCACAGATTGCCGAACACTTCCACGAGTGGCTGTCATAGTCCAGACACGAGTTGTCTCCCTTGGAGCTATATACAGACCTCGGTGACTTTTTTCAAAAATTTCACCGATTCGCTCCGCAACACTTCCCATAATGTTCTACATGACGAGACGAGTAAAATAAATCCGAACAACCATACCGCAAATGTATAGAAGTAAGTTTCCCATTAGATTCAACATTGACCAGTGCACCAGTATGTGCCGAAGATTTATGTATTGATATTTTTAACGTTGGAATATACGATAGGACTCGTGGAGTAGTGGATAACGTGTCTGCCTCTGGATAAAGAGGACCCGGGTTCGAGTCCCGGGTTCGTTGTATAGAGTTTCACTCTTTTTTTTTTTATTATTTTTTTTATTTATTTATTTATTTATTTATTTATTTATTTATTTATTTATTTATTTATTTATTTATTCATTTATTTATTTATTTATTAATTAATTTATTTATTGATTGATTAATTAAAATTAATTAATCAAAATTAATTAATTAATTAATTAATTAATTTATTTATTCTGTGAAAACATGCAAATGTTCGAATCAAGGGAGATAACCCGAAATTTGTCAAAAATCAAAAAAGTGCAAACAGAGTTACCTCCCCCGGCAAAATGTGCGCTGTGCCGTGTTTTATATACTACTACCATTTCTGAGACCTGATCAATACCATACCCGGGGCCCAGCTCCATCGGTGTATTAGAAAAATAAATGATCACACACATTTAACGAGAGCAATCCTGTAACTATTAAGTTACAAACTGTTTTACTGTTCCGCCAAATATAACATTGGAAGAGTTTCGTACTGATTCCCAGAAAATTGTTTTATTAAAGTGTAAGGAGCAAAAGAGAGTGCGCTAACGTTTCTCAAGATCCGAGCAACGAATGCAGGCATTGCTAGATGCTTTCTTATCTTCACCATATACACACAATTCCCTCCAGCAGGCAGCGCCATAACCAGTGAGGAAGCGATTATCCTCCTTGGACCGTGTACTCTCATCTCGGATACAATAAGCCTGCATATTGTATGAAAACTGGATATGTCTGGGACAGCGCATTCTGGCAACGAATTTGATTCTTCGATATCCCGAACTTCAATCACCATTTACATTATTGACATATTGTTTTATATGCTATATCCCGTTCGTACCAGCGGTTCAATATGGACGGTTCGTATGATTACTGGATGTATTCTTACTGAATCTACAATAAATATGACCTGTTTCTGTGTTACAATGTCTGAGAAGAAGACATTTTGCTGTTATTTTATTCTGCTGTAACTTTACGTTTAAATCAAACTAAGACATAAGCTAACTCAAAACAATTAACAGCTACCCGTATCTCCGACAGTTCGGGAGTTTTGCTAATATAAGGAATTTAAGCATCATAGCTAAAATCGCCTCAAGCAGTATCTGCACTCGTAATGGACCCTCTCCCTCCTTTATCTTCTGGAGTGATCATCGCCCTGTTTCACATATTTTTTTGGACAACTTTTATACTATTATGGAATTCATTTTTAACACGCTTGCATGAGATTCGTGCTGCCCCAAGTATCCTATCCTGATAGGGAGAAGATGTGAATTTATAAAAATAAATTTCTAAAGGTGTCGAGGAAAAATAAATAATATAATAACAAAAATCTATTGAAAATGCTAAAAAATTCAATCGAAATAAAAATCTCATGGACAGACGCCTTGCTTGGATATACGTAAAGTTTTTAAAGTCTTACTGACATAATTGGCGACTGTTGATCGTTTCTCTCAAGGACTTGTTACTCGTGTTCATGAACATTTTTTATCTTCTCATATGGCTATTGTATTGCGTCAACTGTTATGTTGGAAAACGACTACATACCGGATGTCGGACATGACATTTTAATATTCTGGGTAATACTCTATCAGCATTCACTACCAACGGTAAATCACCAGGGCATAAAGACGATCTTAGAATTCCTCTGACAATGACAAACAGCCATAGGCCTAAAGAAAACCCCCAAACATTTTTACAAACCTTTGAATAGACACAATTCGCCTTCAGTCACACATATTCTCGTGAAATATATGTCCGTTGTGTTTATCAGAAATGAATGAGCGATAGTTCGTGTCTTACCAATTTTCCCATGTATGGTCGATTCCAAGTCAATACATATCAATACAGAAGAATCGCTTGCTTCCGCGTATCCAGTCCCAATGGCCGCGATTTTTTAGAGTACCACTTCGTGCCATTTTCGTCGCATTTTTTTCCGTGGCGGATACCATCATATACCATACATATATACAAATACATTAACTTCTGAAAATAATCCAATTTGTTCATCTTCGGTAAAAGCGCAATACTAATGGATCGATCTGGTTTACCAAAGTTTAGAGCCTGCATTTCGATAAGAATTTTTTTTATCTGGCAGCAGTATACTCCCCGCTATGAATTATTGACGTTATGGGTTCCGGACGAGAAAAGCCCCTTTACATTTACGAGTTCAATTGTTAATGTTCACCGTTAATGAGGTGGATTTCGTTGAAATAAATCAATTTGACTGGCTGCCTGAGAAGTTATCGAGATAATTTAATGTTGGCTTGGAATTGTTGACCAGCTCGAGAGAGTATACTTATGTAGTATGCTTTGTTTAGCTACGGGATAATAATATTATATTCTTCCGTACGAAAATTTTGTAGTCTTCAATTAGAATAATCAGTTCTGACGCCAGAGAAACCTCACCGTATCAGCGTGGAATATATTTGACGAATGGTCACTTCATCAGATGTTCTTGCCTACTGTACAATTAGACAAAAGTCAATATCTACGTTTCAGCGTTTGCTGCTGAAAGAATACGGGGAAAATATATATTTTGGTTTTGGTTGGTGACACCAAATAATTAATTATGGACCGACTCAGGTATATGAAGCAGGTGTATTCTTAAAGTCAATTAGTTTCATATGTTGCATATACAACCCCTATCTTAAATAAGATTATTTTCCTGAGCATCATTGCGTTCTATTTTAGGTAATTTAAACTGATATATTTATATCCATGCTAATACCACAGATGATGATCACCCTTAAAAGGCCACCATGCATCCATCACCAAACAATGGTCATGATGGAATATGGCGATGGTTCAAAACTCCTCACTTATTATTGTTGATGCTGTTATCACCCTCCCTTTTTTGGGTGGGGGGGGGGGGTGTCATGTCACACTCATGGTTGTTTCACTCGTATGGTGACAGTCAGTTTGGATGGTAGTGGTAGCCGGAGTACCCAGAGAGAACCATCGCCCGCCGGCAAGTAACTGACAAACTTTCCCACATGCACCAGATGGGTTCGAAGCCGTGCCGGTTCAGGCTAGCAATCACCAGCGAAACGCTTTGGGATAGATGTTACCTTATGTATTGTACAGAACTACTAACATACTTACGTCCCGTTTTTAGTTTGAATTAAGAACTTGACAAAGACAAAGGTCCCCATCTAACACAGATGGGTAATTTCGGGAGTATAAATGAAACTGGGTGAGCAGCGACGGAAAATTGGACCCTAGTCTGGTCTATGTCCACGAATAATAGTTTTTTTTGGCACGCTTACATTTTAATGTTTCCTATCACTACAGGAAAACACTAGGACTTACTCGGATTGAATTTAAAGATTTATTCAGACTCAAATATTCGTCATTTTCCGAAGTGGAGATTAGTGGTGTATATTGTGACTTTTCAGGAATATGAGAAGATTTAATAATTGATAATAATTACATTTTCAAAGTAAAAATTCAGAATAGCATATTATGGACGATGTTGACTGTCTAGTGGGTGTCAGGCAAGGAGGCTATATTATTATAAATCATCTTTATCTTATCTGTCAATATAATGGTCGGTGGCGTGTGACTGGACATGAACAGGGAGGTATGGATATAGAGCCAGTATTCCTCTTACAAAGAAATATAGTCACAATATCCGGGGATCTATGAGAGGCCGCCGATAGTTCAACAAATCGATCATGTCTCTGATGGTGGCTCATAACTCAGCTCATTTCATCCGGTTTTATGGACAGAAAATGAGGATAATAAGTAAAGCTTAACCGGGAAGAATCGGCGAATGTAGTAGTAAACGTGTTAGTCTAATGAGAATGAACAACTCGAGAATCGAGGCATCATTATTTTACTGTTCAGAGCTGCCGTAGATACGAAACCTACTTCCTTCCAAAATATTGACTATCGGTACAGTCTGATACGTCCATGATATTATACGCTTCGGGATACGGACAAAACACCCAGGCGACAAAACACCCAAGGACAAAACACCCTAGGACAAACCACCCTAGGACAAAACACTAAAAACAGCAAAAATGAACAAAACACCGAAGTCAAAATATAAATGCTTTTTTTTTTTTGCTGAAATCGTTATTTGATAATTAATTTAAACTTTTTAATGCTCTTGGTATTTTTTCTGTTGTGTGATGAAAAATTTTAATGTGTACACTTTGCCGAAATTCAGATTTTTATTGCAATCTGATCTCATTTTTGAGTAAATAATAACCACAAATTACTCATTTTTGCTGAAATCCCTTTTGTTGCTGACAAACAACTTGGAGTAAAACACTGAATGATAATCAAAGAATTTTTTTTATTTTATTGATTCTTTTTATTAATTTAAACTAGTGCTGTAATATCTTGTTAACTCTATCATATTGCATCTTGATAGTGGTATGATAAGGATGATTGAATAAAACATAAAGCTACTTAATATCTATTGTATTTGGCTGTTTTGTCCTCTGGGTGTTTTGTCCGTGGGTGTTTTGTCCAAGGGTCTTTTGTCCTTGGGTGTTTTGTCCCCTGGGTGTTTTGTCCTACACCCATAAGCTTCAGTCGCCTCCTCTATTAAAGTAACTTTTAGTTCCCCATCGTGGTATACAGTTCATCACGGTGCATCAGATATTATATCCGTGATTTGTGACAAACCAGAGCCCGGACAGAAAGCTGGGGAAGTATCAGTTTTAAAACATGTATTCAATTTTCAAAGCTTCGGTGGAACATTGCCATGAATAGGTAAGTTACTACATCAATCTATATAAACACCGTAATCAAAACACTCGTCATTTTATTTGTCTATCTATATTGGGGTGTATGGTTAAAAATGAATAATTTTAGGTGTACCATGGGTCATGTGACTGTTTGCTTCATTAATTCATTGAACCCAAATGATGAACTGAAGTCCGGAATATCGAAAAATCAAACTAGATGATAGAATGCGCTGTCCCAGAAATATCCAGTTCCTATCCAAAATATGCAAGGCCACGGTATCTTCGACCAGACTGCATCCCATGCACGCTCCCACGAGGAGCGAATGGCGTCCTTGTTGTTTAAGGTCGGTACTGCGAGTTGGAGCGAATTATACGAATCCGCGACATTTCGGCAGGCGACATTTCGGCCAACGACATTTCGGCCAACGACATTTCGGCAGAAAGTGAAAAACCGACATTTCGGCAGGTTTTGTCATTATTGCTGTAAACTGTCCAAATACAATGTACAAACTTACTGGGGATACTACACAAGTAGATACATGTAGAAGCACCCCCTCACCCGGATACCCCCACCCCCCTCTCTATAGTACTAGACTATGCTAAATGTGATTTTATGTATGTTTTAGTTTTTCCCAAAAGCATGACCATTTATTAAATAAAATATCACAGAGGTTATAGTGATTGATTACATTAAAAACTTGCGCTCAAAAAGCAGTTTGATTGCAAGGAGCACAAACAATTACATGTTGTGTCATACTTTAATTTATTGGAACAAAAATATTTTTACAATTTTATATTTGTTGGAAAGTCTTGTATGTTATTCTTTATAGCAGAGGCTATGATAAAAAGAATAACCTCAAGTTGTGGACCTTCCTCGTGGTTATAACTGCAAAACAATCAAATTAAGTTGTACGGTATTGATCAGAAGATCAGACAAATGTCAACTCATGGTCTCTTGCAAGACATCCTGCTCCATGCCATTTAACTTTAGGGAAGTTTAGATAAGAATCAGATGAACAGATTATTCTTAAATTTAAGAAATAATACATTGATTGGTTGATTGGTCTTCAATGTGCTGACTATCAGTTACACCCACACCAACTGTGAGCACACCAGAGCTACCTGTGCATTTCACAGGTTCATTGTATCTCATTGCAATAAAGGTTTCCAAAACAATAAAAATGATAAATAGAGATTAAAAGTTAAAATGAAAATACAAGGGTTTGGTTTTGTTATGACAGGAAGTATGTATTAGTACTTCACACATTGAACAACAGTTTAATTGAAATTTCTAAAAATCTCTATTGGGTTGTAATGTCTTTGCCCAAGCCGGTACCATATATATAAGCCTTAAACTGCAGAACAGGTCATCAATTCCACCATGGAACTCATTCGATCAAGTCGTGGTGGTGACAAGTTATGTTATGAAGGATATTTGTACACAAAACACTGGGTAGGGAAAACCCAGGTCCGCTGGCGTTGTATCCAGAGAACAACAGGTTGTAAAGGAGCAGTGGGAACACCCATACCGGTACCAGGGAATACTGTTCATTTACTAAATGAGCACAATCACAATGCCAACTCCAATGCTATACAGGCAGCTAAAGTCAAAGCTGATATAAAGGAAAGAGCTAAGCAGAGCGATGACAAACCAAGCAACCTTTATACACAGGTGCGTTTTTTATTTAGAAGTATATCAAATGACTAATGACAATGTGGCAACTTTTAGCTTCGAACTGTATTCCAGATGACTATACACACTTACATTTGCTAAAGGGAGGTCACTATAAGTGGTCGTTAATTGACTTTCATCATGTTCATATCCATTTATTGGCCTTGTAACTTGCTTGAATCTAGCGTATAGTAACCTCATTATTACCACAGGCACTTGCTACGCTAGAGGATGATGCAAGAGGACTTATTGGTGAAGAGTTGTCATTCAAACGATTCGTCCAGCGTCAGAGATCAAGCCGTTTTCCCCTGGACCCAGAAAGCCTTGAAGACCTGGCCATTGATGGTGAGTGGGCAGAAACCTCCAGCCCAACCCCACGGAGGTTTCTCATTTATGACAATGGCCAAGACTCCGATGCCCGTATCCTCGTTTTTGCTTCGTCTGTTGCCCTGAAACACCTTGCTGATGCAGATACTTGGCTGATGGACGGAAACTATTCCATGGCACCAACACAGTTCCTCCAGCTGTACATCATTCGAGTTCCACTTGGAAACTCTGCGGTCACCACAGCATACGCCTTGCTACAGAGAAAGACTGAAGACACATATAGGGAACTCTTCCAGGCCATCATGGACTACTGCCAGGCTAAAGACTTGTACCCTGATCCTTCAACTGTCTTGTGTGACTTTGAACGAGCTGCCATCAACGCCATCCGTGAAGTACTCGGACCCCATCTCCATGTACGTGGGTGCTTCTACCACCTTACCCAGAGCACGTGGAGAAAGATCCAGGATCTCCGTCTTGTCCAGATGTACAAAGAAGATGATGACTTCAAACTATTTTGTGGGAAGCTGGACGCTCTTGCTCTCCTCCCCCTCGGTGATGTGGCTACTGGAATGAACCAACTCAAAGACAACATCCCAGACGGAGCAGAAGAGCTTGTGAACTATTTTGACACTACATATGTCAGTGGCACCCACAGGACAGTTCGTCGACCTGGCGTTGCAGTCCGCATTCATCGCATCCCTCCACTGTTTTCCCCGGAGTTATGGAATGTCCACGAGGCAACTTTGAACATGGAACCACGTACGAACAATTTGTGTGAGGCGTGGAATAACAAGTTTTTTCCACCTGGTTGGCTACAGCCACCCTCACATCTGGAAACTGATTGAGTGCATCAAGAAGGATGAGAGTGTAGTGGCAACTCAGATCAGCGAGGCTACTAGAGGAAATCCTCCAGCAATCCGTGTACGACGAGTCTACCGAGATCTGCAACGTCGCCTGCAGACCCTCTGCCAAGACCGAGCAGGGAACAGAAAGACAATAGAAGAATTTCTTCAAGGGGCTGGCCATGTCATCAGGTGGAAGCCAGTCCACTAATAAACACTGTTGCAAATTGTGCTTAAAACAGACAGGGAGAAAAAGAATTTGACTGAAGAATAGTGTGTGCACAAGAAACACGACTTATGGTGCTATATGTTTTGTTGACTGATATGCTTTTGTGCTATGCAATATACACACTGTTACTGAATTCAACTTTTGTGTTTGTTTCAATTACTTCAGTCATGTCCCTACACATCTACAGATCTGCACAAAATCACATTGAACATAGTCTAGTACTATAGAGAGGGTGGGAGGGGGGTGTATCCGGGTGAGGGGGAGCTTCTACTACATGTATCTATCCCCAGTAAGTTTGTACATTGTATTTGGACAATTAACAGCAAAAATGACAACCTGCCGAAATGTCGCTTTTTCACTTTCTGCCGAAATGTCGTTGGCCGAAATGTCGTTGGCCGAAATGTCGCCTGCCGAAATGTCGCCTGCCGAAATGTCCTGACACCGAATTATACGTATACGGTGTCGTGAAGATGCGAAGGCATTCAATGCTTCAATTCATTGCTCGGTTCTTGGTGCAAAGTCTATTGATCCTAACACTTTTTCTGAGAAATAAATACGAAACTCTTCCAGTGTAATATTTGGTGGAACTGTGGAACTATCTGTAATGATACATTTGATTGATAGTTCTCGTCAAACGTGAGTGATCATTGTGTTTAATACACAGTTGCATTTTGTCCCAGGTAGATGGTACTGAACGAGTCTCGGGAATGGTTGCGTGATATTCTAGTATTTGAGTCAATTCTAATATATGTAATACTAGAGGATATTGCAGACGATTTCCTGATCCAGGGAGATTGACTAAGGCGAACGTTCGGCGATCCAGATAAAATAACTCATCCTCGTGGCTATGTGTCCATTAGTTTCCTCAATAACATTGTGGAACGTACATGTATCTTCAAATATTCGTCGCATCTCGTAATCTGCCAGCTGCAGCATAGAGAGCACATTATCTGCATAATGATAATATCCAGGCCCAGCAACACCCTGCACCATCCGACCATAGATTCCGACAAGCCCATAGCCATACCTCACCCTGAAACCGCTAGAAATGTATATAAATGGTTCCATTGTGTCATATATTAACATTTTGTTTTTCTTCTATTTGGATGTGTCATTTCTCTCTGTTGAGGAAATTTGTTTTGAAAAATTCCTAATTCACCTTTGTTATTGCTCCATAAGCACAATTAAGGAAATGAACATGATCTAGTCCCTCAATTGTCCGTCATTTCATTTGAGACTATTTGATACTATTTTGGTCGAGTTATTCCCGCTGCTGCAGTAGTCATTGGCCATAATTATACAATTATATCACATTTTAACCCCAAACTATAAAAGTATCTCACCAGTTTGTTCAGCTAGGGTATGTTTATGATCCAGTGCTAATTGGTGAATCTTAGCGAAGTTTCGACACAGTTACAGCCTACAGTTCGACCAGAAACACTTAACTATTCGTGAGGGCAATAGACTCCGCGTTCCACGCTATTAGAGTTATAGGTTCCAGACGGCGGAAAGCCCTTCTAGAATCACGGGTTCAATTTGTATTGGGCAGCAGTAATGAGGATGATTTTACCTCAGTAAATCAATTGTTTTAATTGGCTGTCTGTGATGCTGCCGGGTATTGGAGTTATTGAAATTCCGTCGTTGAAGTGTTGAACGTAGGTGTAGGTTTTGTGAAAGATTGAATATAAAATCTGCTACAGTCCCGCTTATTCAATACAGCATGTATAACGTTAAAGATGTAATCATCCTCAAAATCTAGACTTCAATCAAGTTTTCTGAAACTCACTGCTTAAAGGAACATACAATTAGTGACCTTATCTGGTTTAGGCGCTCGGTATTGGAGAAGGGTACTGTCTCCTTACGACAACGGTATACGTGTGCCTGGTAAACAACGATCAGGAGAGGCTTCTACAATAATTTAACATGGCAAATACCCTACAATCATTTGTTGCTGGAAACTTCATATCATCAGCTTGAAAAGTGGATATTTGGTGAATTGTCAAATCATCAAATGCTCCTGCACACTATTTGCATTTGGATCGCACGAAAGATCACCTTTTTGAAGGTGCATTTCTAGTGTCCGATCTGACAATTGGCTTGTCAGAAGATTTCAACCAGGGACTTGATGTCACTGTTTCGGTGCTATGGACCCTGCATGATGTTCAAATGAACAGTCACAATGAAAGCGTCACTGAGATATATACTAAGCGTCACTGAGATATATACTAAGCGTCACTGAGATATATACTAAGCGTCACTGAGATATATACTAAGCGTCACTGAGATATATACTAAGCGTCACTGAGATATATACTAAGCGTCACTGAGATATATACTAAGCGTCACTGAGATACATACTTGGGAAACGACTTGGATATTCATGTGGATAAAGAATAATGGTCAGTGATTGCGATTTATGTATAGAAAATCCTCGTGTCTCGCTAATATAATTGAAAATCAGGGGCGTCACTAGGATTTCAAAAGGGGGAGGGGGTGCGAATGTTTTCAATTTCCATAGGGGGGCGGAGGTCGACTATCACTGCCCAATAGGCGAGGGTCGAGGGACCGCCTAGGCCCGGAAGCTATGGGGTCCTAGATCGCCGGAGATGCGGTCCAAGCGTTTTCCGGGATATAAATCTGAACATAATGTAATGCAGATTTATGGTTCTATTTTCACGTTTGTTTCGTATTTATAAGCACACATCGATGTTGAAAAAAATCACAGCTCATTCCTGAATCCATTTGACATTCTAGTTACATAGAAATCCATGAGCTTTATGTCTTGGAACATTAGAAACCAATACGCGTACCGATATGACTGATTTACACAAAGCTAAAATGAGCGAATCCTGTGGGGCCAACAGGCGAGGGTCCACGCGCCGTCTAGGCCCCAGAAGCTCTGGCGTCCTAGATTGCCGGAGATGCCTTCTCCGGATTTCCCAGAAATAAATCTAAGCATAATGTATGTAGATTTAAGGTTCTATTTTCACTAATTGCTTCGCATAAGCACGCATTGATATTGTTAAATATCACACCTTATGCCGGACTCCATTTGACTTTCTGGTTTAACATACAAAACAGGCCTTTTTCAAACTACGTCACGTGGTGCGCTCGCGGCGATAATGTTAGATTTTATATACATATTAAACCACAACTTAAATATTACGCTCACAAACCACATGAATAGATGATGGTCTGTTTTATACACTATACTCTAGTTACATAAACCACATTCGTTTATTTTACATGTATATCAATTTAAGACATTATGTCTACGTGGAATCCGAAGGTTCGGTGATTCTTCAAGAAAATTGTTTTTTGTTGGTTTCATTGGGGGGGGGGGGCGTAGATCCGCCTTTGACTTCTCATTTCTCATCATCCCAAGAACGCACGCCAAGGGAGCGCCTTTCTAGGGAGTTCGGGGGGCATGCCCACATAGCGTATTATAATGCTAAACCGTGGTTCGATATCTTACATAATTTTCGTACTTCCAATCTACGGACAAATCTCCAAATTTCCAATCTACGCACCAAACGCACCATGGGTAGCGACGCCCTTGAAAACTGTTTACCGCTTCCCTCTAATTGTGAGAAATCACCTTGTGTTTTCATTATTTTAATTTCATACACATTTGGAATTGGTGCTAACTATTATACGAAATATGTCTTTCAATTACAGACGCGGAAATTCTTTTATGGGCGATGGCTGAATATTGAATGATGGATTTGACGCTTGCTCTCGGGTCCTATTAGCAACGAAGTCTTTTAACTGACTGAAATAAGGACTGTGTCCATCTTCCATTATTTGCAAGAGGGGATGATTTGATTTAATGTCACACTCAAGATTATTTCACTCATGTGGTGACATGCAGTTTGAATGGTGGGGGAAGCCGGAGTACCCGAAGAGAACCACCGCCCGTCGGTAAGTAACTGGCAAAATTTCCCACTATTTAGCGGCGTTAATCGAACCGCTATTTGCTAGAATGGAATACGAAAACGGAACATAATATGGGGTAGATGTAAATATAAATATTTTTTTTAAATGATTTAATATGTACCTACCATTATAGCAAATAAAATTGTAATATACACCATTCCTTTGCGCATCTGTGAGATAAATGTAAATATAAGTATTCTTTTTCAAATGATTTCATATATAGCTACCAGCTTAGCAAATAAAATGGATTTATACACCAACATTTACACATCTAGAGGATAGTTGTAAATATAAACATTTTATTTGCATTGTTTTGAGATATAGATGCCATGGTTCAAAATTTACGGTTAAGTTTCATCTTATTTGCCATATATATCACGCAATGGTCAATATAACTGCAACAATTCACATATATTTATTACAGGTTTGAAAGTGGCTAAATATAACTGATAGATTTGCATTCGGGTCACTACAATAGCGAATGTATTCAAATAAATGAGATTTATTTGCAAAACATTATCGTGCGTTGTATATCTATTGTAATTAGGGACTCTCCAAGGTACGACATGCACAATAAATGTATCCAAAGGAAACCTTAAATGTATTGTAAATGTATGTGAAATGTATGGGAAACACCAAAATTCGACATAGGCCATGAAACCATGGAACTCTAAAAACATTTACTACAGTGGTGAATTTGGGGCTGTCAATCATACAGAATACATGAACAACATTCTTAAATATAACATCAAATATGGAAATCCAATTTTATGAGCCCTACCTCTCCGATCACATCGACTTATACGTCGAATGAATGCAAATGTTACTTATAATTGCAAGCGTAAAACTTAGTGTTCAAATAATTGGAAATAAAACCATTATATTCACCTTACATGCTGACCGTATATTAAATATAATTAAAATGACGTTTTTATGTAGTGTAATGGAAAACGGACATCCTTGACATAGTTGACTAATCGAATGACAAAACGGTAAGCCTCATAACAATTAGTTTGCATCAAACTTGCACTTGCGATGAAGAATTACATTTGAAAACTATCGTACCTTGTACAATGATGAGTGCCGAAATTATACTTCGTCTGGCATCAATTTGTTCCGATCTGAAAATAATCAGTATGGATATATGATTTCTGTGCGACCATCACAGCGGAAGAATCAAACGCCCCTATGTCTGTATCTCTGTACGTATACAATATCTACCTGTCAGGATCATTTTATCGAGTCTTAGCGGATCGGACTTAAATGCAGTTAGACAGATCCAATATTCGGTCACCATTCTCATATAGATCGTCAGCTCCAATGGACATCATCGACATTCAACCGAAGCCTTACTAGAACGACATTTGTTCTCCAGAGAGAATTAAAAGTCAGTCCCGAAGGATGATTGTAGAGATCAGTTCTCCTATGTCGCTGGCTTTCTCGATATCGTATATCCGAAACTACAGGGTCTGTCAATCATAACAATGAAGGATTTAATATGAAGTATTTATTATTGGTACTCATTGCTTTTCATATGTGGAGTTTTCCACTATACCAGATGTCTTGATCCTCAGGACTAAACTAATACCTTTGTTATCACCAAATCTATCAAGTGGCAGGTGTACGGTTTGGCTTTTACCAGCTGAAACAATTTTAGATAACATGTGAATGATTGTCTGGATGACCAGTTACGGGAATTATAACCTTGTCGAACGCAAATAAGTGTATTGAGTTATAGACAGTCAAAACTTCTTCAGTTCAACTTTTCTTTCCCGTCTGAGGAACCTTCAGATCACTTCATCACTTTATAGTTTGCGCCATGAAAGAAATTCTTGGGTAATGAAATGCGGATATCTTTGGAAGTAGCTTTTGGAAGACTGGATCCATAATGTTTATTTATTCTCATCGCAAAAAGAACTGGATACGTTTAACATAACGCTTATTTTCGTTCAATACATTGAATAAATCCGGAAACCATGGGGAAATAATTCTCCAAGCAACGAGCAAGGCTATGGATGTTTACAAATATGAAATGCATCGGGTTCTATTCACAATAGAAGTTCCGTGAGTGAGTGAGTGAATGGGGTTCAACGTTGCTTTCAAAATGTTTTCAGCTGTATCACGACGGGAAAGGGAAGGGAGGGGAGGGGCGAGGGTACCTACTTGTAACAGAGCAAATCTAATGCTGCCATTTTATAGTGCTGTCATAATGAAATATCATGCCGTAGGCAGACATGACATCCCACTCAGTCGCATTATACTGACACCGAGCGAACCAGTCCTTGTTCTATCCTCTTAATGCTGAGCGTAAGCGAGGAAGCAACAAGTTCCATTTTTCAAGTCTTTGGTATGACTTTATAGCCTGATGATACGCAGGATTGGTGTTCGTTTGTTATTACACAGCCAGAAAAATGGTGATACTTATCACCCTAAAATGATGATGACAGCATCACCCCAAACAGGTGTTGAGTTAGAACCATTGCCCTTTTCCACCATCACCTTAAAAGGGTGATGGCTATCACCTTGAAAGGGTGACGGCTATCACCCAAAAAGGGTGATCAGCAATGAGTGCAAATGTTCATGTGATCGCCCTAAAATGGTAATGGCTATCACCCTAGAAGGGTGACGACCTGGACCATCGCCTTAAAAGGGTGATGACAATGGCCATAACCCTTTTTATCACCTTTAAAGGGTGATGAACAGGCATCATCACCATAAAAAGGTAATGGGCCATCACCCTTTTTCTGGCTGTGTACAGTATGCTATGGTATATTAGAGCAAATGTGGAGCGCACCAAGGAATCACAGTTGCAGTCATGTGATAGTGATTGTCAGACGTGATCCATGATTCAAGGATATCCCTGTCTGACAGAGGTATTATGATTAAGCTCAACTGGACCTACACGGAGTCGATTTTATGACCATATTGTTAGTATTCATCTAACAATGACGTAGATAGTCATTGTCTTCGAGGATCCGTCGGTGAGCATCTTTACATCCTAAGCTCTACTTTTTCAATATGTTACGTATTACCGGAAAGATTCAGTATATGTATTCCAAAAATATTCTACATATGAGTAGTACTAATGTTTTAAGACGACATCTATGAAAGCATAATCCTCATGCGCGTCCCCTCTGTTTCCTTGCAGTCCTTTGTCTCAGTGTGCCCATTCATCGCCTTCAGTGCATTAGATACTATTTCAATGCATCATGAGGAGCTTATGCCAGGAAGGCACACTGAAGATGCATTAACTTCTCTTTATGCACATTACCTGTCTCTGAGAGAGAGAGAGAGAGAGAGAGAGAGAGAGAGAGAGAGAGTAAAAACTCACCATGCACTATGAAGATAAAAGTTACAACATCGATGTATAAACAGATTTCTTCGGTTTTTCCAACACTATATTTCTCGCCCAAGGAGTGTATACTTATGGCCAATATTAGTGTATAGAGATTTTGTTTACCTGCTGTAGCTATTTGCTTAGTCCGATCTGGGTTCTTTTATAGAACAAATTTTAACTTGACATGCCGCACCAATATATAAAGAATGGCAGGAAATTTGGGTATATTTGCAAAAGGTTGAGTACAAGCAGTTCTGGTGTTCTCGTTTATTCACGTCTACCGAAATTTCGGACCTTCGTGTGTCGGCGATTTGTTCCGATCTGAACATAGTCAGCATGGATATATCATATTATGCGACTCTCACAGCAGAGGAGTCCAACGCTTCCCTATGTCTACAGGTCTCCCGGTGTCTGTATACCATATCTACCTGCCGTGGTCGCCTTGGATTGTCGAGTAGTTACGGATCAGACTGGTACGGTTAGACAGATAGAATTTTCGGCCACCATGCTGTCATACAAAGCGTCAGCTTTAATAGGCATTATCTACATTTATTGGAAGCATTATTAAAACGACATGTATACACCAGAGAGAATGGATAATCAGCCATGAAGGATGAATTCAAAGTAGATACCCGTTCTGCTATGGCGTTGGCTTCCATCAATATACAAGCTTAGGGTCTCGTCCGTCATTCAATATTCAGCCGTCTTCCATTAAAGAATTTCCGCGTCCGTAATCCAGATTAAAGAATTTCCGCGTCCGTAATCTAAAGACCTAATTACAAAAACAGCATTAACACCAAATTAAAAAAAAACAAAAAAAAAAACAAAAACAATAATCATCGTATACGTAAAAATAGGCTATACTAGTTTCCTTCAAGAGAGAAGCGATTAACAGTTTTCAATGATGCTGGCAAAACATATTGATGTTCCAAAAATGTCAAACCTGTATCGTTGATCAGTACCCTCAATCCATGTGAGTTTCGTTGTCAAGTCGTTATCTAGAATATGATATATCTCTGTCCCGCTTTGATTGTGCCTGTTCATATTAACACCATGAGGATCTTGAAATGCATGAGTTCGTACGACCCCTAGACCCGGGTTAAGCGGAATTAGACACCAGTTACGAAACTTTTAGATCTTGCACGCTACGCTCGTATTTTGCTATCAGCAATACTGTCCTGGACCTACAGGGTCCGTCGAGCACAAAACAGCTGGGATATATATTAAGTATTTACAGTGTAAACCACTGAATTACATATCCTATATCCAGGAATTTGGTGTGCAATCATCTAGACTACCCCTTCGAGCAGACCTAGTTATTGAACTAATGATGGATTTCTCATTTAACAGTCGATTAGATTGCGCAGAACTTTCGATTAAGCAGTATGTAATTAAGCAGGGTCCTTTTTCACCTGTGGCGTTTTTCGCTATATTGTATGTTCCATATGGGGCGGGATAGACCTGCTCCTCAGGACTGTACAAATATTTATCCTTTTTGTTGGTTTCGTCTGTTCTTCCTTCTTATACAGTCCATTAACTGGCACATGGTTCATACCTAATTTTCCTTATACTATCTGAACAAATTACAATTGGTTCAACTGCCCCAGCTTAGATAATTACCTGGGCGACCCGTTATGCATCAACTGAAAAAACAGCTGACGAGAATTACATCCTTGGGGAACACCGATAATGGTTTATTTGGAGTTTTCGATACAGAAATCTTAGATCACTTCGACTCTTTAGTTTGTGCCACTGAAAATATTTTATATAATGGAATATAATGGATTTCTGTGTAAAAGCTTTTCGAAAGGATACAACCGGCTATCCATCATTTTACTAACGCTCTTTCTAGTGGAGATTTGGATATTTAGTTAAACAATTCATTGATCAGACAGTTATGACAGAGAAAACATGATAACATGACGTTTATGTCCGCGTAATCATTGAATCAGTCAGAAGACCTGTAGAGACCCTCCGAACCGGGAGGAGGTAATGGATGTTTATCATATCGAAGCGTATCGGAGTCAAATATCAACGGAAATTTTCCGTGACTTCGCATGTATTTGACACGAACCATGAGTCTGATATCATCATTATGTGAATAAAGGGAATTACGTTGTAACAAAGTCTGCTGACTCAAATAGAAGCGTCAGTCCCTCATTCAATATTTAGCTGTCGCCCATTAAAGAATTTCCGCGTCCATAAACTAAAGACATAATTCGTATAGCAGCATAAGCATGCACCAAATAAAAATAATTCTTAGTGTAAATAAACATAGGCCAGTTTCCTGCATAAGAAAAGCGGTCAACAGTTTTCAATGATGCCGTCAGACTTTGTGATGTTTCAAATATCAAATAATTATCGCTTATCAGTATGTTTACATCTATATGATTTTCGTTGAAAAAGTCGTTAGCTAGAGAATGGTGTATCTCAGTCACTCTTTGATTGTGTTTGTTCATATGAACATCATGAGGATCTAGTACAATGGTTCATACGGTCTCTATGGCCGGGTTAAGCGGAATCAGATCTATTTTGCTATCAGCGTGAGATTTGTATCGTCAAATCTGAGAAATTTTGAGTGAAGGCGTTTGATGGTATAGTCCTGCAAGTCCAACTAAATAGTCCTGCAAGTCCCACTAACAGACAAGGAAAAATTGTATCATCGTGACAGATCGGAGACTGCTACAATGGGCTTTCAGATACAGTCTACCCGGCATCACTGAACACTGTTTACCACTTCTCTCTTTGTAGGAAATTAGGCTAGGTTTATGTATACTATGATCGTTTTTCCTTTAAATTTGGTACTAATGCTGTTATATGAATTAGGTCTTTGGATTATGGACGAGGAAAATCTTTTAAGGTCAACATCTGAATATTGAATGACGGACCAGACGCTTGCATTAAAACCGGATAACTTCGCTATTTTTCATCTAGGAAATATATAATACGGAGATACGACTTTCCTGGCACATTCCACGGAACAAACGTCTTGAATATGTCTATACTGTCCATGCATTATACAAACACACCATAATCACCTTGTCTACTTCTGACGGATCGGACCGATACAGTTCTAGACAGATCGAATTGTCGGTCACCGGTCACTGTCGTACAGGCCTTCAGCTCCAATATACATGATCGATAGAGACCGACCACCACTAGGCCTACTGATCGATGACGTCTCTGACGCTTAATTCTTCCGGTTCTGTGGGCAGAAAATGAGGATAACAAGTAAAGTTTTACAGGAAAGAGTCGGCGAAAAGGTGTTAGTCTAATGAAAATAAATAACTCGGGAAGCGTAGTACCTTCATTTTATTTATCGCTGTCATAGATACATGTACGAAATCTAGGTCCTTCCAAAAATACCCTAACCATGATAAGTAGCAATTCTCCACGATGCGTATCATGATGTCACATGCCTCAGACGCGTCCCCTCTTGAACTAGCTCTCAGTTCCCCGTCGTGGTGTACGTGTATAGGATACAAGAAAACTTATTGATGTAGATGCATCAATGTCGGCGGCAAATATTTGTAGGTTATAATCTGCGTATTACAAGCCGATTACATGTGCAACTGATGAATACAGGTCATGATGCATCATTATGGTTCAAAAAACGTTGATTTGTTTGTTTTATTCAAGGTTTGATTAATGTAGTTCGTGGAACGACCCATCTGATAATTGTGATGTTAGCCGGGAGTTGAGTGCCTCCTGGAAAAATGCGCACATGAAACGCATGTGGAACTAGGACTTTGAAAGTTCCGTCCTCTGGTTGACGTATTAAGTGTCTTAACACAGCTTGATCTAAAAGTTCGCGTTGTGGTATTATATGGGACCCATCATCAGGCCACTACTTCTTCATTGATTTGTGTCATTGTAAATTATTTCTAGATCGACTTTCTGTACACATCAATCAATTTGATCCGCTTGTACTGTTTCGAGTTTTTAGTAACTCCAGAAGTGGATGAAAACTAGTTTTCATCTACTTCTGGTAACTCGCAGTTCAATCTCACACATTTTGCTACCGTACGGTACAAATGGATAACTTGATCGTATACGATCATCGGTTTGGTCTCTCAGCCAAAACAAAATAGTAGTAATGAAATTTATTCGATGAATTAAGCATAAAAAACGTGTAAAACACGAACGGCTGATAGAATCCTGTCGGTTTACGATATGAGAGTATAGTTGAATCACTCCACGGGACGTCTGCGAACTATGGCTCGAGAAAACACCTGTTACACATCCAATTTCAAGATCACTGCTCCCATGATAACTGAATTTAGATATCTGGCGGAGCTGCGCCGCCGGAAATTATACCGATGCTTCCTGACAAATCAGATCCCGGAAGGTAAACGGGGGATGTAACTGTTCAATGCTGCGATGGAGAAGACTCATCGTTAAGAAGTAGAAAGTTACGACACAAATCTGTATAAAATACCACAGTTTGTAAAACTCTACACTCGTCATTTTATTACTCTAACAGAAAAAATATTGAGATGTTTGAATGTGGTGACAACTCGTTTTGAACGAGTTGGGAGAAGTGTTTCACCTATTAGCGTCACGTTTCCATTAACATTATGTCTGTTATGGCAATTTTAAATCAATTCATAATATCGCACCTAAATAATGAAAGTATCCCACCAGTTTCTTCAACTACAGTATATATTATATAGATCTCAGCGATGTTTCGACACAGTTATAGACTGCATTTCGGTCAGAAACACTATTAACTATTCATGACGGCAATAGACTCCGTGCTCCACGTTATTGGGGTTATAGGTTCCAGACGGCAGAAATCCCTTCTAGAATTACAGGTTCAATTTATAGCGTACAGTGTTATGGGGATGATTTTACCCAATATGTCAATTGGTTTGATTGGTTGTCGGAGATGCTACTGAGGTAATGGCATTCCGCCGTTGACTTGTTGATTGGTTTGGAAGTGTTTAGGTTTTGTGATGATTGGAATATCAGACATACATGTACTATATTCTCGCTTAGGTAATACACTAATGTTAATATTCTATTTCGTCGATAAACCGAACATGTAATTAGTAACTTTGTCTGATTATTATAAGCGCAACGATTGTGAGAGCCTTCGATAGCGGTGGGTACAATAATTCCTCATGGCAAATACCCGACACTCATTTCTGATATTGTTACTGAAAACTTCATATCACCAGCTTGAAAAGCATGCACTGGCAAATTGTCAAACCATCAAATGTTCTCGCAGACTATTTGCATATGGATCTCGCGAAAGAACATCACCTTTTGTGAAGGACGGCTGCATTGTCTGATCTGACAATTGGCTCATCAGAAGATTTCAACCAGGGACTTGATGCCACAGTCTGGGACCCTATCTGCATCGAAATATTTAACTGAGTGAAAGAAGGACTTTGTCCACCTGCCACTATTTGCTATAGAATGGAACACGAATACGATATTTGCTGGATAACGGACATCCTTGACATGACTGACTGATCGGAAGTCATATATAGTTTTTATACAAAACGTCCAGCCTATATAATAACTATTAGTTATCTAGGCGATAGAAACATTGAAGTTAAACTATGGAATGTTGAGTGTTGTAATCACGGGTCTTCGTGTGATGTCGATTTGTTGCGTCCTAAAAATAATCAGTATGGATATATGATTTCTGTTGCGCGACTGTAACAATGGAAGAATCCCAACTTTTATATGGTAGCAGACCCCTAGGTTTATATGGCCAGAGCGACTATATCATTGAAACAGTGTGTGAAAGAAAACTTGCGAACAAAGTGCGCAGAGGAATCATATTTGAGGTCATACGATAGGAATCATTTATGTTGTTCAGCATGATCCTGTGTACCGGTAGTCAGGGCCTGTCCATAATTCTAGGTATATCCCTGTCTGACAGAGGTATCAGGATTCAGCTCAGCCGGACAAAAACAGAATCGATGTAATGGCCATATTGTTAGTATTCTCTCACAATGACATATATGGTGCTTGTATCCGAGGATACACTCGAGACCATCATTACCGATCGATAATGTCACGAACGGCGCTTCGTATATCTCAGCTCTACTCTTCCGGTTTTATGGGCAGAACATGAAGATTATAAATAATGTATTACCGGAAAACTTCTTGTACATGTGTTCTAAAAATATTATACTCTTATTCGAATACGATATCTGTGATATCATAAGCCTCACGAACATTCCCTCTGAATAAGTAACCTTGTAGTCTCTTGTCGCTGTATGCAATTCATCACATACGGCGCATAAGATAATATTCCAATGCTTCCGTGACAAACCAAAGACAAGAAGGTACACTGGGGATATATTAATTTTGATGTATGTTCATTGCTTGTCTTCGACGAAGAAGAATTATCGCTATGAAGATATATTTTACACCATCGATCTACAAAACATTATCTTGGCTACTTTACTGTCGCTCAAAAGGTATGGAACGAATGTTGTGGGTATCGGGATGTCGCGATGAAACTCGTTTCCAATCAAGGTAGAACGATGTGTTGCGCCTTGTACGTCCCAATGTCTTTTGTTAAATATTTAAGAAATAGTGTTTGCATAGGCGTGCTCAATGGTTATTTTACGCACGGTTAGTTTGGAAAAGTTTACATTTTAGAGCAAGGACGAAGCCCGCGCCCTAAAATGAATAAAATTTCCCAAACTCACCATGCGTAAAATAACCAATGAGCACGCCTATGGAAACATTATTTCTATTCTATTGCACTATTCAAATTGATTATCAACAATTAACTTATTTTTGATGGGCGGTCTGACGCCAGAGGGCTATAATTATAATTGTTCATAATCAATTTGAATAGTGCAATAGAATAGAATTAATGATTTCATAGGCGTGTTCAATGGTTATTTTACCCACGGTTAGTTTGGAAAAGTTTATATTTTAGGGCAAGGACGAAGCCCGCGCCCTAAAATTTATAAACTTTCCTAAACTAACCATGCGTAAAATAATCATTGAGCACGCCTATGAAAACATTATTTCTATTCTATTGCACTATTCAAATTGATTATCAACAATTAACTTATTTTTGATGGGCGGTCGGACGTCAGGGGGCTCACTCGGTACTCTTCCGTGGAATTGTTCCCGAGTTTGATAGAAATCCTCCACATTTATATTATGGATGCAACGTTTAGTGATGAGATAATATTATCAGTATGGTAAGTGGAACAATGATGGATGGAAACAATGAATGACCTAAAGGAACAATGATAGATGTGAAGGAACATTGCTGGATCTGACGGAACAATGGTGCATCTGACGGAACAATGGCACATGTGAAGGTATAATACTGGATCTGACGGAACAATGGTGCATCTGACGGAACAATGGCACATGTGAAGGTATAATACATGGATCTGACGGAACAATGGTGCATCTGACGGAACAATGGTGCACCTGCCGGAACAATGGCACATGTGAAGGTATAATACATGGATCTGACGGAACAATGGTGCATCTGACGGAACAATGGTGCATCTGACGGAACAATGGCACATGTGAAGGTATAATACATGGATCTGACGGAACAATGGTGCATCTGACGGAACAATGGTGCATCTGACGGAACAATGGTGCATCTGACGGAACAATGGCACATGTGAAGGTATAATACATGGATCTGACGGAATAATGGTGCATCTGACGGAACAATGGCACATGTGAAGGTACAATACTGGATCTGACGGAACAATGGTGCATCTGACGGAACAATGGCACATGTGAAGGTACAATACTGGATCTGACGGAACAATGGGGGATTTTAAGGGACATTGAAGAATCTGCGGGAAATATGATGGATGTTATGACTTTTGAACAGCGAAAGTCATCCAATACTCTGCACAGTCGTTCATCATGGCAAAAAATCCCCAACAATCGCTTTCATACAGATCTATAACAAATACATAATCAACATGAGATGTAGTTATCGAATAGTGAAATCTTCAAAAATTTCCTGACCTTGTAGACGACGGTTTTCATTGGAATAGTGCATCTGACGTCTTTACACTGGTATGAAATGAATGGTCGGTTAAAAAGAAATGACCGACTCTTATCTTTTAAACTTTCAAGGACTTTTTGTTTGTGAACTAGAACTAGCGCGGCTGAGATACTAAGTCTACGTCCGAGCATCCACCGTATTCTCTGGTCTGAATGTGAAGTACCGAGAGATGCTTTCTGTAGAGTCATTTGGAAGCTTTTTAGTCGCCAGACGTCGTCAATTCCTCCCACGTCTTGCATATCGGTTCAATTTATTGCCTGTATAAGGTAGGATTCTGCTGGTGGTCTATTAGTTCCCGAGGCCTGTCCTCTGTACAAGTCATTCGACAAATATATGTAGGTTTATTGTTACGGATTTTAAACCGTACGACGTCGGCATTACAGGTTAGTTTTACTGGGTATTATTGCATTTACCAGGTTTACCCAATGTTCAAGGTGTTTACTCCATCGGACGTCCTCGATGCTCATCAATTAACATCAGATGAGTTATTTGTTTGAGCTGATCAGCTAGCGTTTCTAATTCCGCTTAAGCCGGTGCTAGGGGCCGCGTGGATACTTCATAGTCGCCACAAGAACCGCAGCAATATAAAGTGCGGCTGAGATACTGAGGATACGTCCGAGAATCCACCGTATTCTCGTGTCTGGATGTGAAGTGCCGAGGGATGCTTTCCTGTAGAGTCACATGGTTGCTTTATAGTCGCCAGACGTCGTCAGTTTTCCCCACCAAGCCTATGAATAGGGATGTTTGTTTCCTGTAACATTCTTTCTGTCGGTAATAACTTACTATTAATTTAGTAACCTTCTCTATTTGTTTGCTTGCCCAGCTCGTTTATGGCTTCAGTTTTGGTCGAAAAACAAAGTTCAGCCGCCCATCTGCCAATCTGATGCCTATTGGTAGTAGGAATATTTGAGTTCACACGGCCGTGTCAATTCAACAGGATAGCTATGGGGTGGGGAGAATTGATTTGAAACATAAAACAATTTAAAAAAGTACTTACCATCCAGATGGGCTGGAAACATAAAATATACATATTGTAACTGAAATGTGACCATACATTCTTGAAAAGCTATTTCTTTTAGAAAGTGTGCGAGAATGATTTTTGATCTACCGGTATGAAAAGGGTATATGATCGGCATAGTTATACGCCTGCAACCTTTGGTACATGCACCTTTATTTAACTCACTAGCATCGATTCTCGGGGTCTAAGAGTAGTCAATATGGAGATGCGATTTCCTCGCGACAATGGACTAATCAAAAGCCTCCCCCTCTGTAACGTCTTCAGCTCACCTACGTGATGTAATCACCTTGTCAACTGATGACGGATCGGAGCGATACAGTTATCGAATTGTCGGCCTCCGGTTACTGTCACACAGGCCGTCAGCTCCAATAAACATCATAGACATTCACTCGAAGCGTTATCGAAAGTCTATACTCCAGGGGGAAATGCAAACCAGTCTGAACGATGAAAATAGAACTCATTTCTCATGGGGCAATGCGTTTCTTCAATAATCGTCTTCAATCTGATATCTTTGAAAGGAAGGGTCCATCCGGCCTGTCAGTCACAGTACACTGCATACATGTTAGCATTCTTGGAATAAATTATCTATATATATATGTTTTACATCTGCTTGGAATTTGGTACATATAATAATATTATCTTATGAAAGACAATCTTTTGATTATGGACGCGAAAATTCTTGATGGACTACGGCTGGCCACTGAATGTCGGATCTGACGCCTGTACTGAATATTGGACACATTATTACAGATACTCTGTGTTGCAGACACAACGCAGGGTAATGCAAAATTTATTTTATTGTATAAATAAAACAGGATATTATGACCATATTTATAGTTCCCCCCCGCAAAGACATAGAGTTTCCGCGATAACCCCTCTGTATCAATCGATAATGTCACTGGTATGATGGCGTCCAATAACTCAGCTCCGCCCTTCCGGTGCTGTAGGCAGAAAATGAGGATAACAAGTAATGTTTTAACGGAAAGTATCCGTGTCCCAACAAATATTCTATTCCAGAGTAGTGCCAATGGACCAAGCAATATTATACATAAGTTTTTTCTGAACACAAGCGTATAGTTCGTCGTTCAGTTTTCAGTCATTGTCCATTAAAGAATTTCCGCGTCCATAATCCAAAGTCCTAATCCATATAACAGCATTAGCATGATGAATATGTTTGTATTATGTCTGCTTGGAGTTTAGTACATACCTTGTACATATGGTACAAGGTAATTCGATTAATTAATTGATTAATTAATTAATAGCACTAGAACGCTATATGTGTCAGTGGGTTCCTCTTCGGAACGCGACGTTAAACCTTAATTCTCTTTCTCTCTCTCCCGCTTCCTCTTCGTTAAGAAGTACCGTTATCTTTTAGGTTCTGCAGTCACTGTGTACAAATTGGGAATAGATATACGATGTGACCTGTGATTACCTTCTCATTCGAGAGAAGAATGTTGAGTGTTCAGATATTTTAACACAGCTAGCCCAATCAAGATGGATAAATTGCTTCGCCATCAGCGTTGTGTTTTCTCGGAAAGATATGCAGGTCTAGTTGCTATATGGAATTAATTTGGATGTTAGGTTCTGTTGTGAAATTTTACTGGCGTCAGATTCGACATTCACTATTCAGCCGTCGTCCACAAAAGAACTTCCGCGTCAATAATCGAAAGACCTTTTTCTTACGACAATTAGCATCAATTTTGAATACAACAACAACAACAACAACAACAACAGCAACAAACAGAAGATGGTTTCCTGTAAGAGAGAAGCCGTTAGCAGTTTTCAAGGGCGACAGCAAGACATCCTGATATTCTGTACATAAAACTCTAATCACTGAGCAGTATTCTATATCCACATCAATTTCCGTTTGTGCAATAATGTTCTGTGGTGTTGATTGAAATCCTCTCAGTTTGCTCAGGAGTTAGCAAATGCTACCAGATGAGATGTGTAAACCCCGTAATTCCTCTTTCTGGAATATTGCTATCCAGAAATGGGTGATTAACTATGTCAGTATTGTAATTGTCTCTCTTGTTGTAGATTCCACCTGAGAGAAAGCGCTGCTCGTTTTTGTGAAGGTATAGGTTCACCTGAACGATCAGTATAGTTCCTTCAATTCCAGTGAATATATATCCTTCACAGCGCCGATAATACAGGGATTATCAAATGCTCGGGATCGTCTATATGGTGTTTGACGAATGAGAAGGAACGGGCTTTGAAATGGTAATCTTTTGACAGTTTCTGCATATTAGAAAATGCAGCCTCGAAAGCCATGTGTTAGCTTAGGTTATATGGCTGATATAATACGTCGCATCCGATATTCACGAGGCAACAGTCGTCCATGGACAATTTTCACGTCGATAATCAGTCTTGGTATAACTACGGTAACATCAAAAATCCAGTCAAACATACATGTTCAAGAAGCATTACCATGAACACAAGGTAGTTTTTTGCAAGAGGAAAACGAACAACAGTTATTGATGCTAATAAGACGTCATGATGTTCCGGTCGTCGAATCCGTAATGGATATAGGTTCTATCGTCTATCTAGGATACGTGCACGCTTTGATTGTTTTTCTCCATTTGAATACCATAGAGATCTAGCACGCATAGCCAGTTTCTGCAATAATGTTTTTTGACATTTATTTATACAGACACATTTTTCTTACTCCTAGGCGAGATATGCATACGTCGTATAGAGGACATTGTGCGATTTGTGACAAATCAGAATATAATGAGAATGGTATGCTTTTGAGTATCTAAATTGCCTCATCCTAATAAGATTCTCCGGTCGGTACTACTCACGAATGATACACTGTGGCTTGTCACACAAGTTTTATTTCTTTCCTACATTTGAAAAGGTGATTCATTATACTAGAACACCCTTTCAATATGCAATTCCTCTATAAGAAACGATGTTTTTTCTTAAAAAACTGTCTCCCTAATGTAGGTTTTTATAAAAAAATGCATATTGAAAATAGGTAAATGTGCAACATTGTAACGATTTCAATGTTGCAAACATTGTTGACGATCATTACAATGTTGCACAAAAAGGCCACACAATGTACCATTTCAGAGAACGTCGAATCCGTATAGATATGCTATATTAATCTATCTACGATACCTGCTGGCGAGATATGCGTATGTCATATACAGGATATTGAGTCAAATGGGGCAAATCTATATGTATTGAAAATGTTATGCTTTTGGGTATCCAATTGACTGAGATACATCATACTCTAGATAAGGACTTACAAAGAAAATATTATGGATTAAGAATACTGATCAACGATACGGATTTGATATTTTTGGAAAATGATGTCTTGCTGCCATCATTGAAAAATGTTATCGAAGCCTGCGTGAGACACAGGAACTCAATAAGCAAGCTAGACAATCATCCATCAGTTGTGCCTTTCCAAAAAATAGTTGTGACTGTCTGGAAAATTATTAGGCATTAGAGCTTATTAATTATTAGGCATTAGATCGGAATTGTTCTTTGAACAAATATGTCGTGCTTATATATATGGCATGGTATTTATAACGTTATGTTGTTGCTATGCCGCACCCGTACATATTAAATATCGGGTCCACTTGCCATGAT
Source organism: Hanleya hanleyi (assembly GCA_036873755.1). Lineage (NCBI taxonomy): Eukaryota > Metazoa > Mollusca > Polyplacophora > Lepidopleurida > Hanleyidae > Hanleya > Hanleya hanleyi. The sequence goes on along the minus strand of JAVTVY010015091.1, from coordinate 31,567 downwards.
GGCCATTTCCTTCGAATACAATTTGTTGCTATTTTGTTTTTTACATTAAGTGACGTCAGTCGAGCCACACTTATAGAAATATTATCCTTAAACATCTAAGCAATAAACGTACACCACTTTGTTAAGCCTTTTGACAGTTTTTTTTTATTAATGAATGGATTTGAGAAGAATTTTGCCACATTTACAGCGTGCATTTCGAGCAGAAACACTTAATATTTGGGACGGCAATAAACGCAGTGCTCGACGTAATTGGGGTACGGTTCCAGATCACAATAATCCCGGTCCAGAGTTACGGGTTCAATTTGTGATGGACAGCATTAATGAGGGAAGAATGCGCGAATAATCAATTTGTTTAATTGGAAATCTAAGGCGCTACCGAAATAATGGAATCTAGGGAATTATTGACTGATTCGAGAGAAACACTCCATTTAAATGGAGTACATGATATGTTTAATGATTAGTACTAGCTCTTACGCAATACAGTATATGAGCCGTGTATTACGTTAATATTCCATTAATCTTATAAGCTGGAAATTCAATGAAGATCCTTGCCCGATTACTGCTGATGTAACACATATCGTCTAACATACATAATGTATCGTACACACTTGTGATAATCAGACGTACTTCCAAAACAATGGTTGATCGTGGCCTCTTCGATTTCGGTAAGAGCAATCGTGACTGACCAACCAATGAGCTCTTTTAAATCACAACGCATATAAGGGAAGTGTGGGAAGAGGTGCCGACATACTGACAGAGCCACATGACTTCACAGTATAGTCTTCTGGTTACCTATTCTAAAGCACATACCAAGAATCTAACGATTCGTGATATGTGTTGTATCTCAGGTACGCTTTTATTGTACCTGTTCATGTGGCAACTTGGATGACATGACCGCACGGCCCCTAGCACCGGCATAAGCGGTATTAGATACAAATCTAGAGAGCTATGATGGAAATGCTCGTATATTGGTAATTGGTGAGCTGGGTCGCTTTGACAAAGTCACAGGAACTCTAACATGCTGGCTCCAGAGGAGTTTTAATGTCCTTGAAGAAAGATCAAATTACATAAAAGATCTGGTATTTGCTGATCATCGGTTAGGAAATGTGCCTCAGAGAATTTTATGTATTATACATCAGTGTCATCATAGGAGCTGGGAAGCTGAACTACTGTCTGTCTCACATTTCGAGGTTCACATATTTTCGACGACATATGAGGACCAATGTTTCTCAGATCAGTGAAATTCCTCACAGTGTCTCTATGTAGGCATTTCTATTTTGAAAAAAATCTCGCCGTCACAGTATTGAGTGTTGAATTATGACGCAATATAGATCAATCCCAATGTTACATCAATGTAACTGAGCTTCGAAAATTTTCTTTGAATCGGAATAGATTTCTTTGAAATTCCAATATAATAGAAAATCTATGAACCTCGAAATGTAACAGGCAGTAGAAGAACATTGACTATGGAGGTCATTTTCGCGATATGGCGAACGGTTCTAACAGCGAAATGAAGCATTGATGAACAGAACCGTCAACAAAACGTACCTTGATTGTCTCTCTTAGAGTAGACAACTTGCTATTGGCTATATGATACTCCAGTCATCGGCTTTTGTGATGGTGTTTCCTGGCTTGACCAAATAGGTGAAAACTATCACACTGACAAATCTGGCGAATACTTTTTCTTTATCAGGCTAGGTTCATCAAATAACAGTATTTCCGGCAATGGCGGTTCCAAATAATAAATAGCAGTATTTTAGGCAATGGCGGTTCGATATATATCAATAACAGTATTTCCGGCAATGGCGGTTCCATACATATCCAGAATAGAAATAATAATTCATATGTTTAGCCCCCCACCACTCATATATATATATATGGAAATAATTTTCGAGAGAAAGAATAATTTAGCCCCTCTAGTCACCGAGAATTATGAAAGTTATTTCCATATATATTCAGGTCTGGGTATGGAACTTCAAACTTTTCTGCATCGTTTTATTTGAGGTCTGTAAATGTCAATTCGCAGATATACGATTTCGCTGCAACAACTAACATAATTGACATCCCACGTCTGAGTCGTCCAGGCCTTCCTTATGCCGTAATCACATTGTCGTGTCTTGACGGATGGGACCGATGCAGTTGTAGACAGGTGGAATTTTCAGTCACCAATCACTGTCGTACAGACCGTCAGCTCCAATAACCATTATCGGCATTCACTCCAAACCTAAAACAATGTCTGTACTCCAGAGAGAAACAAGAGCCGGCCTTGACGGCTGAAAATACAGATCATTTCTCCCGCTGCCATGGCTTACCATAACAATCGATGCAACCTTCTACATCTGGACACAAAGAGGCCTCAATTGACGAATCAGTCACAGCAATCATAGAAAAAATATACGGATCACGTCGTCGAGTCGCATTCATTTTTAATCGAGGCTATGTGGTCGTGTTGGTCCTGTCCTGTATGACCAGACTATTCAATACAAGCAAGCGCCTAGTTAGCCATCGTCCTTTAAAGAATTTCCGCGTCCATACTTCAGCGACCTAAAAAACATTAGCACCAAATTAAATAAAAAAGTATAAACTTCAAGCTATCCATGTCAACTTTCCAACTGGCGCTATTAAAGTTACTTCTGTTATAGACGACTGACCATATAGCTCCTAATAGTCGAGATCGCCATTGCAAATCTACGGAAGCTGGGCATGCGCACAGGGCGAGGTCACGAGATTTCATTTGTACCGCAGTCTGCCCAGGTTAAAAGTGGGTCAAATCCCGGAAACTACTTTTTCTGTGAAATTAAATTTTGTTCAGGGTACGGGTAATTAAATATCTGAAGCTGTTCTTTTCCCCATCTGGTGATAGTCCGCGAGATATTTTGGCGATTTTAGGTACAGTTGCACACAATATCCAACTCTCGCCCTAACTCACCAATGTTTGGTACAAACGGGAAGTTTACGAAAAGCTGGGCAGACAATGCACAGTGGCAAAAAATGTAAATACCGATGTGGTGATTTAAGAACAGACTATTGTAAACAGTTATTTGAATGATACGTACCGCAAAATAGGATCTCCAGGTTCAGCATCCATCAACTACCAACTACCTAATCAATTACCCACCATGCAACTAATCTATCGCAAAGATACTGAAAGAGCTGCAAGAAATCCCGAAAGACGTTGAACCAGATCTCAATCGTATGATTCTCAGACCCCAGGACCATCACCATATGCAATATCGTCGCTGAAATTTCTAGATTAAGTGGTAATCATTTGACTCCGGGAAACTGGAATGGAGCAATAGCTTAGCAAGAGGCATACCGGAAACAACACTCGAGCACTTATCACTGGACTGGTCCATAACATCTAAGAATAGTGAAATCGAGATGATTATGTTGTGGCCATAATTACGGACATTCGAAGCTACTTTGGAAATATAGCTGACACCTCCGTCGCTTAAGAAAGCGTCTGGCCTCTCTTACAACTTTGTTTGCGTCATAAAATGTTTGTCGAGATATGAATTTTGCTCTGACTAGTCAGCGATTATCACGGCATGGATCACCAAATGTGAAAAAAATTCAAAAAGTAACTCAAACTTCCGACATTAGTTCCTTGTAAGAACTGGCATGTGCCGCGGTGATGCAACTGGGGTACATTATACCTAGTTCATTGTTCTGATGAAGAACGATCTAGTAGTTATGGCATATGACATTCCCTTGACGATATTGAATGCAATGGTATATGCCATATTTTTTATGTGTTGGCGCTGAAAACCTGTTACAGCTATGTTCTGGTTTCCCTTCAAATATGGGTCAAATCGGTTGAAGTGAATTTCCCGGAGGACAGTATATGGGCCAAGTTCGTTCGAAATTGTTGATATTACCGGACATTAGGTTAGTGGGTTCGTGGATGCATGCCGCCGGTCTATGATCTTGTAAATAATAATCACTAACATCTATGTATATCAGTAACCCTTCTTGTGGGATGTGTTTGTCGTCTTGTGTTGCATCACATATCGGGCAAATCTCATCATTCAACCAGATGCAGTTGATTAACTGCGACTGAGTGATGGGTACTGTATGTGCTGGATGAGTCAACGGTGGCTGCTTGAAGGGTCAGTGGTCTCGGGGGACCTCATACAACGGTGGCTGCTTGCAGGGTGAGTGGTCTCTGGGGACCCCATACAACGGTGGCTGCTTGGAGGGTGAGTGGTCTCGGGGGACCCCATACAACGGTGGCTGCTTGGAGGGTTAGTGGTCTCTGGGGACCCCATACAACGGTGGCTGCTTGGAGGGTTAGTGGTCTCGGGGGACCCCATACAACGGTGGCTGCTTGAAGGGTCAGTGGTCTCGGGGGACCTCATACAACGGTGGCTGCTTGCAGGGTCAGTGGTCTCTGGGGACCCCATACAACGGTGGCTGCTTGGAGGGTTAGTGGTCTCGGGGGACCCCATACAACGGTGGCTGCTTGGAGGGTTAGTGGTCTCGGGGGACCCCATACAACGGTGGCTGCTTGGAGGGTTAGTGGTCTCGGGGGACCCCATACAACGGTGGCTGCTTGGAGGGTTAGTGGCCTCTGGGGATCGCATTCTCCCTCTATTATTATCTGTAGAAGAAACGTTGGTCTATATGTACGTTATATATATGGGTTGAATGATCTGTCGCTGATCAATATTTTTAATTAAACGAGGTAATCAGTCATAAAAAGGTTTATGATGCCAATGAAATGACAGACATGAGACATTTTAGATTACCCTTCGACTATAGTTGCAGCGATGTAAAGTGTCAACATTAAATTGGAACAGACAGATATAATGACAAAGCTCTTAGAGAAGCAAATCAATTCGAATCGAATTGCTAGTTTTTCTTTCACACATGACAAATCTCCTCAAACATTCTTTGTGAGGAATTTCCAATGAAGTCTAATAAAAACTGTTGATTTTTTTCGATAATGTTACACAGATAATGCAACATTTCTAGATAAGTTTATAACTGTATGAACTGCTGATTTACGCACACGTTGCGTCATTCCGTATACTGACTGTCAGCCGAGGGACTGCTTCATTATCATCCGAAATAACACTTTCGTTATTTCTATCTCTGGTCATTCTTCCTGTATGCTGTGGAAGAAAAGCGAGGATTTTTTTTGTGCGATAAGGCCCTATATGCAACACATGAATTGACCTTTATCTGTATGTGTGATACTCGTTCTGTGCAGAAAAAAGAGCGATAACAAGGACAACTGTATGTTATCTTTCTAAACTATGTCACAATATGCATTTGTGTCGATGGAAAACGCATGGATTATCTGCGTATATATGCTGCAATAAATAAGATAAGACTTCGAATGTATGTGTTTGTAGTGGTAAAGTAGAAAACCAGATGGCTAATTACTTTCCAGTGTTGCAAGAAATTTGAAAAAACCCCAACTAAATTTGAATGTTAAACAGTTGAATGTGCAGTTTAAAGTGAAAAGTTGAATATTTAATTTCAAGAGAAATGATCTGTTGTTCTAAGATCAAGAGCACTTATCATAGAATGTTTCATCTGACGCGCATTTATCTTGGAATATTCGATCTCACGAGCAATTAAATGTATCTTGATATGTTCGATCTAAAAAATTAACAGTTATGGTAAAATGATCTAGTTTTGAGCAGTTAATATTTTATGGGCAGCTATTGTTCCTGTCTCAAGAGTAGCTATGTTGAAGTGTCCCGATATCAAGCGTGCAGGAAGTTTGACAAGTTCCCATTCTTTTACTTAGTTATTAGACCTATATAACATGTTGGGTCTTATTCCAGCCGTTACGGATTTCTTACGATTTGTGTCAGTAATTAGGATTTTATGTATAGAACTTCATGTCTTTCTGGCATCATTGAAAACTGTTGACCGCTTCTCTCTTGCAGGAAACAGTTTTGAGTTTATATTATTTCGATTTCATACACATTTGTATGGAAGTGTCTAGGGGCCACGGCGAAAAAAAATCTGATTCAGTAACGCGTTTTTTTCACCATGGCCCCTATGCGCTTCCGTATATTTGAAATTCTTTTATGGATAACGGCTGAATATTGAATTTCGAATCTGACGCTTTCTGTTCTACATTTCCAGCATTCAAATATCGCTATGTCATTATTCACGTAGCTGTATGGTAACGATATACCAATCAAATGCTGAACACGGGAACGTTCAATATATCATATGGGAGGATGAAGAATATGAAACACATTAGAAATAGTTGTAAGGGCTGAACTCCCGCCATTCCCTTTATTAATCCCATCAAACGTTATCTCTGGGAAATCAATCAAGAGAAAAGAAAGCGGCGTGTGAGCTATTTGGAAGCGTTCTCACAGATTCCATCAGTGATAAAAACGTGTTCGTTATATGAATTCAATTAATAGCAACACAGAAGAAATCCTTGAATGTTACAGCTGAAGAATTGATTAAACCTGGCTTAATGTACATTTTGACGAAAAAATATCGTCCATGGCTTTACCATGGCTAAATATAAAATTGATCCTCGAAAAGACTGTCTAAGTGCGAAGTGGTCTGGCGGATAAGTGCTACCTAACATACATGCGGAAAGATGTTTTGTCAAATGTATTCTTGCTTTGCTATTCTTTGCTTATGAAGTAAAATTATCGACGAGTAATTGAACGATAAAGAAGAAATAAAGAACCTCTTTAATCACTGCAAATATTTCATACAGATCTGAATCGTGAGAAAAAGGCTGTCCCTTTAATTACATATAATTCTGAATGTAGAGAAAACATTATCATGATATCTTGTCGGCATCACTGGAAACTGTTTACCGATTCTCTCGTGTAAGAATCTAGCTTGTGTTAAAATGTATATGTTAATATACTAGTATATCCATGCTGGAATTTGGTGACACGGTCCTTCCTAGTATGGGCAAGGACATTCTTAAATCACGACGGCTAACTATTGAATGTCGAAGCTGTATTCTTATGGATGGCCACAATCTTTTGCGTGATTGAGATACGATAATTCGGTGTTTGGGTATTCATTATGCTGGTAAAGTTTTAGATTTCGAGATTGTGGAGGGTATAGCGTACCCGGAGCTCTCATTAATCCCCACTATTATAATATCATCCGGAATAACGCTCCTTATCTCTCGCCATTGTCCCTGTATTAAGAAGTGTAGAGAGGGAAGCTTTTGTAAGATAAATTGCGCTTATGTAGTAAATGAGATGACTTGTATCTGTAGGTGTGAACCTCAATAATTTACCATTTTGAATTATGTCACAATATGCTATTGCGTAGATGGGAAACGCATTGTTTATCTGCGTTTACCATACTATAAATAGGATTATGTTGTATTTGTAATTGCAAGACAAGTACGGTAATTAGTTAACACGATATTACTATAGAGTGAGTTTCTGGCGTGACGCACTAGATCCTGCATGACCTCCACTTGACCTCTGGGCGCGTAGAGATTGACCAGGCCACTGATGTGAGATGACTGATGTTGTATGGTTAGAACACTGCGATTATTGTTTTTCTAAAAGATAATAGTTTGAATTGAAATTCTGAGAGAGAAATCTGCCACTCAGGCAGCAGGTTGGTTGTGCTTTTCGTGTCCAAAGCTGATTTAGGTCGCGCCTGCGTCCCAATTGAAAAATTGCTCCAAGAGTGAACAGCATTTCTATTATGGCTGTTTTTGCGATACAGATCACTTTTACGGGAGGACTGTGAAAGTGTTTCATCTGAATTGACCTTGTGTATATTATTCAGACATTACTTTATAGTCCACTGATCATATTTCTGACAGTTCCTTGTCTACTTTAGGCACCTCATCAGCCTCTTAGAGTACTGGCAAATACATGCATTTATATTGTAGTCCCTTGTTTCAGGATAATGATTGAAATCAACAACGAGACACGATGGAATTCCAGATGGGAATTGGTGAGATAAAGGTGGTTTAGGCAATTTTCTTTTAGTTCTTGGACTTGAATTTGAAATCCCTGACAGAATTTTAAATGGAAAAGTATGATAAATTTTCTTTGAATTCTATTTTATTAAGAAAAATTTATTCTACGAGGCCGAAATTAAAAAAAAATATATCTGTAGTTATCATCTCTTCAAAGCAGTAAAATCTTTTTCAATTCCGTGAAATTTGTGCACGTAAAGAAGCGAAACGGCCATAATGGAAGATGGTCAAAATAGCACGCTGACCCGTACGGATCACTCACGCAAATCATGACAGTATATATACTCATATGTGTTTGATAATTCGAACATGTTACTTGGGCGATTATCAAGTGATGTGATGCTTTCAAAACTTCTCCACTATTGAATCATTTCAGGCACAATGAATGGTTCTCGTTTGTTCTATTCGGGATGATTTCCGAGGGGTTATTTTGTATATGAGCGCTTATGTATATTTCATTGAGTCCGTTATTCGGCCAGTTAACCTACGTACACATGTATACGATTATCCGATAACGACAATGCGGCAACGACAAATCGGCAACGGCAACGACAACGGTAATGCGTTTTTGGTGTACACATGACTACGGCTATAAGTATAAACGCGGATGCGACATGAGAACATTTCTTACCGCAATGGACGACTGACCTCTACAAGCCCTAAAAAGCGCGTGTGTTGCTGCTGTGACGTCATAAAACCGCACGACTTATGTCCGACAACGGCAAAAAATCGCTCCAGAACCGATTCCAATAATAGACGGATAATCGTATCGCATTGCCGGATAGTCTTATCGCACTGTCGTAATCGTTACGCATTCATGTGTACGGACCAATTCATTTTCCTACGATCGATTTTTATGCCGTTGCCGTATTGTCGTTGCCGCATTGTCGTTATCGGATAATCGTATACATGTGTATACGTAGCTTTAGTATTACAGACCATTCGCAATCCACGCATTCAATATGGCTGCCAAATCTATGAAAAACTGATTCCAGGAAAGCAAATTAAACACCTTACAATTTCTTTTATAACACATTCCGAATCACTGTAGTCATATTTGGCTACAATGATATTATCACGCTAAACTGGGGACTTCAGTATTCTAGCTTGCTGTCTGTCAATCAATTTACACAAAAGGAATGACCCGTTCCGAGTTTACCTTGTCCATGTCTCCTGATTTGTATCCCCCCAAAAAAGAGAGTTAATTTACTCCCAACTTGAGTAAATCTGATTACCTTTGTACATGTGTAAATCCAGTTTGATCTCGATATTTCAGTGAAATTTTATTTCTAAATAGTACATTACACCTTCAACTGCACAATACACAACCACACTGTTATTAAGTGACTAGTCAGTGATCCGGCAATTTCACAATTATAATTCGCATCTTTGTAATAAAACTCAGTACTCTAAGTACTTTGATTAAGAATGTAAGAAAGTCGATCTGGTATTCTTGAAACAGTTTCTTTCTCGGAAGTTTTTATTTTACAATGGTTTCATCTCAAGAGAAGTTATCTTAAAATGGAGTTATCCCAAGAGTAATGACCTTGAATTGTACGATTTCAAAGGCAGAACTCTTGATGATTAACTTGAATTATATAACTATCTTAGAATGCTTTGATCTCAAGAGCACCAAGGCCTCCTATATATAAACAGTATAATTATCCTGAAAAGTTCGATTTCTTGAGAAGTTATCGGGTGCAAAATTTTGTTTACATATATACAGTAATTTTTTTCTTTCAAAACATTCGTTGTAATACTGTGTCTGGACAGCTTTATTGATGATAGTTTTGTGTCAGAATAATAATCTACTCCCTCGGAAACTATGAACCATACATGATTCGGGGATTTCTGATAGGATTTTACATAATGAAGCCTATCATCGAGGGTACTGGGGAATTCTACTGCCAAATGAACCTATTTTGATCGATTTTCCAGAATGTAGACGGATAGTTAAGTGAATTTCTCCCGCGGATCTCAGACACAGTCGATCTTTACAGATATACAAAATCTAACAAACTGATACGTAATTACTGATTTCCACCGATAGTTGCGTGAATATAGTATCATTAAATATATTTCAACTTGCAGATACAGTTTCTTTGCGAACAATGGCGGAATCAAGTGCGCCCCTACGCTGTCTGGGGACTTCTCTTACCTTTCAAAGCGCCCTGTCGAGAGCTGACAGATCTGTCGGATACAGCTGTACTCTGAGTTCTGCTAATCGCCTTGTGACTTTGAGATTTCCGTTAGATGTCCATTCTAGACATTTAATTGACACCTAGAATAGTATACACCCGAACAGAGATAGCCGGATAAGTGTTTTCAAACCACGAGAGCTTCCCCATGTCATTGTACTGAATGACTTGAATGTATGGGAATAGGATAGCTTGAAAATTACAAGAAACGTGTCTCGCATACAAGAATAGAAATATACAAGATAATATAGTAATTGTATGGAATATGGCACTAAAGCAATATTCCTTCATACCCTATTGCTTGTTAGTCCAGTCAATCGACGGTCAAAAATAGCCCAACCTGGAACAAATTGCAACAGAAATAATTTTTCGAGCATCTGGTTCAGAAAGCTTGGTGTGCAACATATCAAAAGTCCTAAGCTGTTGCTGTGGAGGAAAGCGGTGAAATTTATGGTTAAAGCAGGGGTGTTCAAAAGCCAATTTTGGAGACAATAACGTCAGAAAAATACGGCCGTTTAGGGGGTGGAGTAGTTTAATCTTGAAATGTATGTACATATATGCGATTTCCATGAAATGCTTCAACTACTTCATGACATAGTGGATTATTCTTAGCTTTTCTCCCCAAATAACGAAGATTTCGAGCTATTGAACAACATTCAACTCAATAGGGAGGATGTCACGAGGCCAACTTTTAGCCACAACTATTACTGTAGTCTGTAACATAATTCCTATTTCGCAGGTCAAGTTCGTTCGGAATTGTTGATGTTGCCAGACATTACGTTAGTTGGTTCTTGGATGCGTGCCGCCGGTCTATGATCTTGTAAATAATAATCACTAACATCTATGTATATCAGTAACCCTTCTTGTGGGATGTGTTTGTCGTCTTGTGTTTCATCACATATCGGTCAAATCTCATCATTCAACCATATGTAGTTGATTAACTGCGGCTGAGTGATGGGTAATGTATGTGCTAGGTGAGTCAACTGTGGCTGCTTGGAGGGTTAGTGGTCTCGGGGGACCCCATTCAACGGTGGCTGCTTGGAGGGATAGTGGTCTCGGGGATCCCACACAATGGTGGCTGCTTGGAGGGTTAGTGGTCTCGGGGGACCCCAATCAACGGTGGCTGCTTGGAGGGGTGGTGGTCTCGACGGACCCCAATCAACAGTGGCTGCTTGGAGGTTTAGTGGTCTCGGGGGACCCCTCCCCCGTATTATTATCTGTTGAACAGACATCTCGGTCTATATGTAAGTTATATATATGGGTTGAATGATCTGTCGCTGATCAATATTTTTAATTAAACTAGGTAATCAGTCATAAAAAGGCTTATGATGCCAATGAGATGACAGACATGAGACATTTTAGATTACCCTTCGACTAATAGTTGCAGCGATGTAAAGTGTCAAGATTAAATTGGAACAGACAGATATAATGACAAAGCTTTTAGAGAAGAAAATCAATTCGAATCGAATTGCTAGTTTTTCTTTCACACATGACAAATCTCCTCAAACATTCTTTGTGAGGGATTTCCAAGAAAGTCTAATAAAAACTGTTGAATTTTTTCGATAATGCTACACAGATAATGCAAAATTTCTAGATAAGTTTATAACTGTATGAACTGCTGATTTACGCACACGTTGCGTCATTCCGTATACTGACTGTCAACCGAGGGACTGCTTCATTATCATCCGAAATAACACTTTCATTATTTCTATCTCTGGCCATTCTTCCTGTAAGCTGTGGAAGAAAAGCGCGGATTTTTTTTTTGTGCGATAAGGGCCTACATGCAACACATGAATTGAACTTTATCTGTATGTGTGATACTCGTTCTGTGCAGAAAAAAAGAGCGATAACTAGAACAACTGTATGTTATCTTTCTAAACTATGTCACAATATGTATTTGTGTCGATGGAGAACGCATGGATTATCTGCGTATATATGCTGCAATAAATAAGATAAGACTTCGAATGTATATATATATATGTTTGTAGTGGTAAAGTGGAAAACCAGATGGCTAATTACTTTCCAGTGTTGCAAGAAATCTGAAAATAAACAACTAAATTTGAATGTTGAACAGTTGAATAGGCAATTTAAAGTGAAAAGTTGAATATGTAAGTTCAAGAGAAATTATCTGTTGTTCTAAGATCAAGAACACTTATCATAGAATGTTCCATCTGGCGCGCATTGATCTTGGAATATTCGATCTCACGAGCAATTAAATGTATCTTGATATGTTCGATCTCAAAAATTAACAGTTATGGTAATATGCTCTATTTTTGAGCAGTTAATATTTTATGGGCAGCTATCTTGGATTGTTCCTGGCTCAAGAGTAGCTATGTCGAAGTGTCCCGATATCAAGCGTACAGGAAGTTTGACAAGTTCCCATTCTTTTACTTAGTTATTAGACCTATATAACATGTTGGGTCTTATTCCAGCCGTTACGGATTTCTTACGATTTGTGTCAGTAATTAGGATTTTATGTATAGAACTTCATGTCTTTCTGGCATCATTGAAAACTGTTGACCGCTTCTCTCTTGCAGGAAACAGTTTTGAGTTTATATTATTTCGATTTCATACACATTTGTATGGAAGTGTCTAGGGGCCACGGCGAAAAAAAATCTGATTCAGTAACGCGTTTTTTTCACCATGGCCCCTATGCGCTTCCGTATATTTGAAATTCTTTTATGGATAACGGCTGAATATTGAATTTCGAATCTGACGCTTTCTGTTCTACATTTCCAGCATTCAAATATCGCTATGTCATTATTCACGTAGCTGTATGGTAACGATATACCAATCAAATGCTGAACACGGGAACGTTCAATATGTCATATGGGAGGATGAAGAATATGAAACACATTAGAAATAGTTGTAAGGGCTGAACTCCCGCCATTCCCTTTATTAATCCCATCAAACATTATCTCTGGAAAATCAATCAAGAGAAAAGAAAGCGGCGTGTGAGCTATTTGGAAGCGTTCTCACAGATTCCATCAGTGATAAAAACGTGTTCGTTATATGAATTCAATTAATAGCAACACAGAAGAAATCCTTGAATGTTACAGCTGAAGAATTGATTAAACCTGGCTTAATGTACATTTTTGACGGAAAAATATCGTCCATGGCTTTACCATGGCTAAATATAAAATTGATCCTCGAAAAGACTGTCAAAGTGCGAAGTGGTCTGGCGAATAAGTGACAAAAACAACCATGTGGAAAGCTGTTTTGTCAAATGTATTCTTGCTTTGCTATTCTTTGCTTATGAAGTAAAATTATCGACGAGTAATTGAACGATAAAGAAGAAATAATGAACCTCTTTAATCACTGCAAATATTTCATACAGATCTCAATCGTGAGAAAAAGTTTGTTCCTTTAGAAACTCCAATAATAACGTATAATTCTGAATGTAGAGAAAACGGTTATGTTTACCATTATCATGATATCTTGTCGCATCATTAAAAACTGTTTATACCGGTTCTCTCGTGCAAAAATCTAGCTTGTATGAAAATATATTAATACTAGTATATCCATGCTGGAATTTGGTGCTAGTCCTTCCTTTTATGGACGCGGACATTTTTGATGCACGACGACTGACTATTGAATGTCGAAGCTGGCACGTGTATTCATATGGATGGCCACTATCTGCGGCGTGATTGAGATACGATAATTCGGTGCTTGGGTATTCATTATATTGGAGTTTTAGATTTCAAGATTGTGGAGTGTGTAGCGTACCCGAAGCTCTCATTAGTCCCCACTATATTAATGCATGACCTGTTGATTATACGTACGTACGTTATATATCTAAGATGCCCGGTCTGTCGCTGATCGATATTTTTTAATTGCACGAGGTATCCTGGCATGAAAGAGGCTCACGATGCCAATAAGATGAAAGATATGAGGCTTCGACTGATATTTGTCGCGATGTAAAGCGCCAGGTTTACATTGAACAGATATATTTAATGTCAAGCCTCTTAAGGAAGCAAATCAATTCGAATTGAATTGCTATTTCTTTTTCTTGACACATGACGACTCTCCTCAAACGTTCCTTGTGAGGACTCTCCAATGAAGATCTTTTTGAACTATTGAATTTTATCGATAATGCCCAATAAATGATGCATAATTCCTCGTGAAGTTTAAAATTACTGTTTATATTTAACAGATCTTAGATACGATGTACGCACACACTGTGCCATTCTATTCTGACTCTCAGCCAAGGGACTGATAAGATCCGTATATGGCTTCATCGTCATCCGAAATAACGTTTTTTATTAACACGAACAAATAATCTGGCCAACTGGATAGTATATATTTGTGAATCTTACGTTGCGGTGTTTACCGAAACACCTTCAACAGAGAATATCTGGCCATCATCACTGTATGCTTAAGAAGTGTAGAGAGGAGAGCTGTTGTGAGATGAAGGGCCCTGTGCATCAAATGAGTTGAAATTTATCTGTAGCTGTGAACCTGGATATGTTACGATTTTGAATTATGTCATAATATGCATTTGTGTCGATGGAAACGCATAGATTATCTGCTTATACTATAATATAAATATGAATTATCCCAAGAGTAGTATCTTGAATTGTTCTATTTCAAAGAGCGGAATATCCTGATAATTAACTTGAATTATAAAGATGTCTCTTATCTCAAGAGTACCTAGACTTATTCATAAATGTTCGGATCTCACGAGTTATTATCCTGAAAATTTCGATCTCTTGAGCAGTTATCGGGTGGGCCCGAAAATACATCTTGGTTACATATATGCAGTAATATACATTTCATTGTATTCGTTCATTGTTATTCCGGGTCTAGACAGCTGTATTTATGCTAGTTGTATGTCAGAATAATTATTCACTCTCTCGAAGATTCTAAACCATACATTACTTGAGCGCTTCTGTTTGGTGTCTACCTTATGGAACCATTCATCCAGGGTTCTGGTGGAATTCGACGACTCAATTAACCTATGCTGATCGATCTTTCAGTATGTTGGATTCAGGAAGATTCCATATTGTAGAAGGATATAGGAAATTTCTCCCGTGGATCTCAGACACAGTCGATCGTTTCAGCTATAAACCACCTAACAAACTGATACGTAATTACTGATTTCCACCGAAGGTTGCGAGAATTTGGTTTGATAAAACATGATTCAACTTGCAGATTCAGTTTCTTCGCGAACAATGGCGGAATCAAGAGCGTTCCCACGCTGTCTCTGCCATTCTCTAACTCTCAAAGCGCCCTGTTGAGAACTGACGGATCTTTCGGATACATTTGTACTCCGACTTCTTCTGATCGCCTTGTGACTTTGAGATTTTGAGTTAAACGTCCATTCTAGACATTTAATTGACACCTAGAATAGTATATACCCAGACAGGGTTCGCCAGATAAGTGTTTTGAAAGCACTAGATCTAGAGCTTCACCGTGTCACTTCACTGAATGACCTGAATGTATGGGTTGGGTATAGGACGGTTTGATAATTACAAGGAACGTGTCTCCCATACAAGAATGGAAATATACAAGATAATAAGATTCCTCCAGATATTTTGGAATATGTCACTAAAGCAATATTCCTTCAAATCCTGTCAGCTTGTTGTAAACTTGCCACCAGACCATTTAGAATAATTCTTTGCATACCAGGGAACATATCCTCTGCGCTATATATATTCGGGAAATCCATCACGGAATAGTTTCCATGTTATCAACTGAAACATTCATTGGTCATTTATCCTCTAGTAGCTCTGTATTCACAGTACCTCTTTGACATATCTGCTGTCATCTCCTAAATCCAGAGCAATAATAATAGCAAAACTGTTTGTAATCTGAAAGGAAACGCAGTCCGCTAGGAATGGCTGAATATCTTGGCTATCTTTTGAAAGATACCCTTTCCTAACACACACGAATTAGCGATGGTAGTCTTTCCACTGAAAAAGCACAGATCCTAATTTCCTACCGGACTGTGATTCGTTTCACACCTGATATGATGGCATACCTGATATGATGGCACACCTGATATGATGGCATACCTGATACGATGGCATACCTGATATGATGGCATACCTGATATGATAGCACACCTGATATGATGGCATACCTGATATGATGGCATACCTGATATGATGGCATACCTGTATATGATGGCATACCTTAGGGAGAAGCTTTTAACAGTTTACTATTAGCAGCGATCTTGTAATGAGACTATCACGTTCTTGAAATCACCCTTAGGCCTACATCTAAATCTTGTGAATGTTCGGTCATCATGAAAAGTATCACCATCTCATATTTCTACCATGTCCGAGCATCGCAACCTGGACAATTGTGATGATGCATCACTACGTTTTGTCTGTGCATCACATTTATATGATAACAAGAAAGAATGATGGCCAGATTGTATCGTCAAAAATGGTTATGATATCAGCTCCAAACCTTGTGATGGTGGCTGAATGCGATGTTAAATAATTATCTATTTCTCTCCCTGTGATGGTGATTACCGTCATCAATGATTGGTGATCAAATCGATCATCACCAAAAAGACCAAAAGGTGATGATAGAAAGGTGATGGCTTGAGGAAGCTCAACACTATAGTTTTACTGATTATAGAACTTGAACCGTGATGCAAATATAATCTGAATCGGTAACGCGTCACGGGAATTACGATATACTAACGCGTAATTACGAGATAGCTAACACGTAATAACGAGGTACCGGTTTAGATTTTTTTTTCACCATGGCCCCTATGCGCTTCCGTACATTTCTAATTGGTGCTGTCTTAAGATTTGCCTCTTGCTATTCTACATTTCCAGCATTCACGTATCATTATTAACGTAGCAGTATGCTAACGATATACCTATCAAATGCTGAACACCGAAACGTTCAATGTATTATACTCTACATATTTGGGAGGATGAAGAATAGGAAAGACATTAGAAATAGTTCTAAGGGCCTAACTCCCGCCATTCCATTTATTAATCCCATCAAACATTATCTCTCGAATATCAATCAAGAGAAAAGAAAGCGGCGTGTGAGCTATTTGGACGCGTTCTCACAGATTCTATCAGTGATAAAAACGTTTTCTTTATACGAATTCAATTAATAGCAACACAGAAGAAATCCTTGGATGTTACAGCTGACGAATTGATTAAACCTGGCTTAATGTACATTTTTGACGGAAAAATATCGTCCATGGCTTTATCATGGCTAAATATAAAATTGATCGTCGAAGCTGTCTGGCGGATAAGTGACAAAAACGACCTAACATACATGTGAAAAGCTGTTTTCTCAAATGTATTCTTGCTTTGCTATTCTTAGCTTATGAAGTAAAATTATCGACGAGTAATTGAACGATAAAGAAGAAATAAAGAACCTTTTTAATCACTGCAAATATTTCATACAGATCTGAGTCGTGAGAAAAAGGCTGTTCCTTTGGAAGCTCCAATAATTACATGTAATTCTGAATGTAGAGAAAACATCATTGAAAACTGTTTACCGGTTCTCTCGTGCAAGAATCCAGCTTGTGGTATATATGTTAGTACTAGTTTTTCCATGCTGGAATTTGGTGCCAGTCCTTCCTATTATGGACGAGGACATTCTTTATGCAAAACGGCTGACTACTGAATGTCGAAGCTGTATTCTTATGGATGGCCACAATCTTTTGTGTGATTGAGATACGATAATTCGGTGTTTGGGTATTCATTATGCTGGTGAAGTTTTAGATGTCAAGATTGTGGAGGGTATAGCGTACCCGGAGCTCTCATTAGTCCCCACTATTATAATATCATCCGGAATAACGCTCTTTATCTCTCGCCATTGTCCCTGTATGCTTAAGAAGTGTGGAGAGGAAAGCTTTTGCAAGATAAATTGCGCTTATGTAATAAATGGGATGACTTGTATTTGTAGGTGTGAACCTCAGTAATTTATCTTTTTGAATTATGTCACAATATGCTTTTGCGTAGATGGGAAACGCATTGTTTATCTGCGTTTACCATACTATACATGAGCAGTGTGACTAACGTCACAGGACCTACGAAGTAGGGTAAGCATTAGGACTCCGACGCGAACTGAACACTTGGAAATCCCCACCTCCAGTTGAAATCCTGCCTATATTAAGATGAGCACTGCCCAAGTCAGAATCACCAGTGATTTTCATCAAAAATCACCAGAAATTTTCATCAAAAGTATGTCAGCTCAGAACTTGTTGGTAACAGTATCCTAATGTGCCTTCATTCCAAAAATAAATAACGATCGCCGATTTAATTTTACAATTTTTTAACTAAAGGAAACAGATTGAATAATAAAAAGTTCAGTAGATTTCAGGCTTTACGTGTGAAAATACATTTACATCTCTTTAATGGTTTTCAGTGCCCTTGTCCAGGACCAAAACAACTTTTTGAATCGCATTATTTTCCCAACAATACAACAAATGGTAGCATTTATGTAGTTGACGGTAATTCAACTCCACACCAACACCTTCTCGGCACAAGATAATAATGATTCTATGTCATTCTCCTGAGCATGACCGGTAGAAAGACGAATAAACAGCATCTCTACATCACGTTGTTATCTAGATATATGAGACAACACATTTTGGGTATCGGCAATCTGATGAATGTAGAATTTGAGGATTGTACTTAGTATCTTAAATACAGCCTCTTAATACTGTAAAACATATCTGTTTAATTTCGTTTCCCATAATGTAGCAGTTACTAGTAATCTAAACATGTGTGTAAACTCCCAGACAGATCTGTTTATTTTTGTCTCCCCTGCTCTGACCTCTAAGAACAATTTACTTATTACACTATGGCACTATTAACTGCATTCTCGAAATTTCAAGCCTATCAGACTGTTAGTTCTGATCTGTTTATAGGCCTATTGGGGGTGACCCAGCTACACTACTGTGACCTCTAGCTCTCAAAATAATTACGGATGGCATATCCCACCAGGTTTTGTACTGTGTTATATATACAGTGAAACATACAGCCAAGGGTTCCCAAATGGGCATGACAGTGCACTCGCTGAGCCATCAATAAATAATTAAAAAAATAATTATAAATCAAATTTTCATCCGAATTCGGTCAGGTCAGAACTTGCTCGCAACAATGCCCTAATGCACGTTCATCCCAAAAATCAAGGTTCTAATGTCAACGGTTGTCCTTATTTTGCCGACGAAAGGATTCGGATGGACTGACTGACTGACTCACTCATTACCGGACAATTTGCGATCTGTAGCCTACTTCGTAGGAAAATAGGATTGTGTTGTATTTGTAATTGCAAGACAAGTACGGTAATCAGTAAAACAGGATATTACAAATCGAGTTTCTGGCGTGACGCACTAGATTCTGCATGACCTCCGCTTGACCTCTGGGCGCGTAGAGTTTGACCAGGCCACTGATGTGAAATGACTGATGTTGCATGGTTAGAACACTGCAATTATTGTTTTTCGTGGGTTTTTTTTTTTCAAACTCAGGCAGCAGGTTGGTGGTGCTTTTCGTGTCCAAAGCTGATTTAGGTCGCGCCTGCGTCCCAATTGAAAAATTGCTCCAAGAGTGAACAGCATTCCTATTACGGCCGTTTTGCGAAATAGATCAATTTTACGAGAGAACTGTGAAAGCGTTTCATCTGAATTGACCTTGTGTATATTATTCAGACATTACTTAGACAACTGTCCATATTTCTGACAGTTCGTTGTCTACTCTATGCACCTCGTCAGCCTCTTTTAGAGTACTGGCAAATACATGTATTTGTATTGTAGTGGTGGAGAGTAGCGTTTGTTTCAGAGTCCCTTGTTTCAGGATAATGATTGAAATCAACAACGAGACATAATGGAATTCCAAAGGAGAAATGGTGAGATAAAAATGGTTTAGGCATTTTTCTTTTACTTCTAGGACCTGAATTTGAAATCCCTGACAGAATTTGAAATGAAATAGTATGATAAATTTTCTTTGAATTTCATTTTATTAGGAAAAATTTATCCTACGAGACCGAATTTTAAAAAAAAAATATCTGTAATTATCATCTCTTCAAACCAGTAAAATCTTATTCAATTCCGTGATATTTGTGCGCGTAAAGAAGCGAAACGGCCATAATGGCAGACGGTCATAATAGCACGCTGACTGGTAGGGATCACTCACGCAAATCATGACAGTACATACTCATATGCGTTTGATAATTCGAACATGTTACTTGGGCGATTATGAAGTGATGTGAAGCTTGGTGCAATGAATGGTTCTCGTTTGTTCTATTCGGGATGATTTCCGAGGGATTATTTTGTATATGAGCGCATGTGTACATTTCATTGAGTCCGTTATTCGGCCAGTTAGTATTACAAGCCATTCGCAATCCACGCATTCAATATGGCTGCCAAATCTATGAAAAAATGATTCCAGGAAAGCAAATTAAATACCTTACAATTTCTTTTATAACACATTCCGAATTACCTTAGTCATATTTGACTACAATGACATTATCACTCTAAACTGGGGACTGCCAATCAATATACACAAAAGGAATGACCTGTTCCGAGTTTGCCTTGTCCATGTCTCCTGGCTTGTATCCCAAGAAAAAGGAGAATTAATTTACTCTCAACTTGAGTAATAAGTGAAGAAACTCTGATTACCTTTGTAAATCCAGTTTGATCTCGATATCTTAGTGAAATTTTATTTTTCAGTAGTACATATATACATTCAACCACACTGTTACTCAATGTAATCAGTGATCCAGCAATTTCACTATTATAATCCGCATCTTTGTAGTAAACACGACCTCGGTACTTTAAGTACGTTGATTAAGAATGTAAGAAAGTCGACCTGGTATTCTTGAAACTGTTTTTATCTGACAATGGTTTTATCTCAAGAGATATTATCTTAAAATGGAGTTATCCTAAGAGTAATTACCTTGAATTGTACGATTTCAAAGACAGAATTCTTCATGATTAACTTGAATTATATATATATTTTAGAATGTTTTCATCTCAAGAGCACCTAAGCCTATATATAAACAGTAATTATCCTGAAAAGTTTGATTTCTTGAGAAGTTATCGGGTGTATAATTTGTTTACATATAAACAGTAAATTTCTTCGTTCAAAACATTCATTGTAATACTGGGTCTGGGCAGCTTTATTAATGATAGTTTTATGTCAGAATAATAATCTACTCCCTCGGAAACTCTGAACCATACATGATTCGAGCATTTCTGATAGGATTTTACATAATGAAGCCTATCATCGAGGGTACTGGGGAATTCTACTGCCAAATTAACCTATTGTGGTCGATCTTCCAGGATGTAGACGGATACAGTTAAGGGAATTTCTCCTGCGGATCTCAGACACAGTCGATCTTTACAGATATACAAAATCTAACAAACTGATACGTAATTACTGATTTCCACCGATGGTTGCGTGAATATAGTATCATTAAATCATGTTTCAGCTTGCAGATACAGTTGCTTTGAGAACAATGGCGGAATCAAGTGCGCCCTTACGCTGTCTCTGGACTTCTCTTACCTCTCAAAGCGCCCTGTGGAGAGCTGACAGATCTGTCGGATACAGCTGTACTCCGAGTTCTGCTAATCGCCTTGTGACTTTGAGATTTCCGTTAGATGTCCATTCTAGACATTTAATTGACACCTAGAATAGTATACACCCGAATAGGGATAGCCGGATAAGTGTTTTCAAACCACGAGAGCGTCCCCATGCCATTGTACTGAATGACTTGAATGTATGGGAATAGGATAGGTTGAAAATTACAAGAAACGTGTCTCGCATACAAGAATAGAAATGTACAACATAATATAGTAAGTGTATGGAATATGGCACTAAAGCAATATTCCTTCATATCCTACTAGCTTGTTGGAAATTTGCCACCAGACCCTTTAGAATACATTTTTGTATACTAGGGAATATATCATCTGCGCTATATAGTCGGAAAATCCGTCAAGGAATAGTTTCCGTGTTATCAAATTAAACATTCATTGGCCATTTATTTCTTGGTGATCTTGAAATATTCGCTATCATATTAATCTAGAGTGATAAAAATGTCTGCAACCAGTCTAAGTATATAGCTAGTGCACTATAGGAATGAATATCCTCTTCATAGGCAACTTTGGCGAGACGAACTGGCGGGAAGTGGGCTTTTTAAATATTTTGCTGTAAATTGTTGAATGTGCCGTGCCCTGATGTTTCTGATACAGCACGAAAGTATACGAAATATAAAATAATTTGCTTCATACAAGAATGCCGTATTGATTCCAATTTTATGTTAAGAATGAGATATTTCAGTTCCATACTAAATTTAGGCAGGATGCCTTATCGCTCGTTTTTTGGATAGATTTATTCAAATGCCTGTAGAACTTGACAAAGGTGCCGTGCCCTGACGTTGAATTATTACAACTGGTTTATTTGATCTATAAAATTGAACAGCCTGCTTATATCTTGATGGTTCCCTCAGTCACCAAATTTTGAGGCAAGACGTTTCTGACAGTGTTTCTTGGTCTAGCGCATTGTTAATCGAATTAACTGTATTTTTTATCATTTAGAAAGTGATCGTATAACAGTATTTTCGTTATTTTTGGGATAACACTATCTTACCCCAGAGTCCTGACCCTTGGGTCGCTGGTTCGAATCCCGCACGGGACTCGACCAAATTTTCAGCACTAGAATTTGTGCTATTCTAAGATAGTGTTATCCCAAAAATAACGAAAATACTGTAATCGAAATAACTGTTGCGCTGTGCGGGTCGATTCGGCCAGTCACATCGCTGGTAACTTGGTCCCTATTATTGAATATGTGCTATCTTTTGACTCAGCTGAGACCTACTTTCCTAACATTAACGGATTATGGATTGTAGTGTTTCCCACTGGAAAACACTCGGATTCAGTCCTGATTTCCTAGGACTGTGGACATTTTCACAGCTGATATGGCATACCTGAGAGGCAGAATTTTCAACAATTTCCATTTAGCAGCAATGTTGTACTGATAGTATGGCGTTGTTGAAATCAGCAAAAAATACCAACCTTGTGGCCATCCTATGGTATTGTGTAAAAATACCACCTTGTGGCCATCCTATCCGCTGCAAGAGAGATCCTCCATCGAGCACGTATTGTACTGCCTCAGCCGGTGGTTCTTGTATTTCTCAACCTCCAAGGGCCCAGATTGCGTTCGCAAGAGCTGGTTTCTGTGCCTGTCTGAGGAGTTCAGAGGAGTCAAACAGGGAATACGGATAGCTGCATAGCTCGAATGAGAGAACCCTTGATACATAATCAAATAACCCGCTCGCTACTGTAACTAGGCGTTGGAATAAGAGCTGAGGGTCCACGCGAATAGACTCTCCATTCAATTTCACTGTTACCTTCGTATCAAGAGTCACTGCCTGTAGATTTCTCTTGAATGTGTAATCCAGGACATTCAGGAGGTAAAAGCATTTTGGGAAAGGTATTGCGCCACTATTTCTAAAAACTCTGGCGTTGAATGTATGTGGATATTGAAAAACTCAAAATGTCTTACGGAAGAACTTGATGCTAAAGGTCACATACCGTACAGACATGTATCCATATGGGATTTCTCGACTCTCTATACTACAATCCCTCACCAGGACCTTATTGACCGTCTAAGTTCATTAATAGTGTCTGTGTTCAAGAAAACTGATCGTAGATATATTAATGTCGGAAGCCACAAAGCATTCTTTAGCTCTACTACATACAAGAGATATCATTCATGGGATGTTTCTATAGAGTTGCTTGAATTTCTCATTAAAAATATCTATGTGACATTTGGCAACACAATATATCAGCAGCATATAGGTATTCCAATGGGTACTAATTGTGCACCGCTGTTGGCTGACCTGTATCTGTTCTCTTATGAATATGACTATATGCAGGCGCCTTCGACAAACCGATCCATTCAAAGCCCGTTCCTTCTCATTCACCAAACGCTATATAGACGATCTTCTCGCTGTGGATAATCGCTATATAAATGACGCAGTGAAGGATATATATCCACCTTCACTGGATTTGAAGGAAACTACAGATAGCCCTACAGGCACATCATATTTAGATCTATATCTCTATAAAAATAAAGCGGGCATTCTCTCTCGTCGACTTTATGACAAAAGAGATGATTACAATTTCGACATCTTAAACTATCCCTTTCTGGGTAGTAATATTCCAGTGGAACCTGCATATGGCGTATACATATCTCGCCTAGTAGCATTTGCTAGATCCTGTGTTAAATGTGACGATTTTAATCAATGTCACAAAACATTGTTGCAGAAACTTATAAAACAGGGCTATTCCGACAAGCGCCTCCACTCAAAGTTTCTCAAATTTGGCGATACATATCGCATGCTGATAGCAAAATACGAGCGTAGCGTGCTAGATCTAAGGCGCTACGTTTCGTAACTTGTGTCTAATTCCGCTTAACCCGGGGCTAGGGGCCGTATGAACCCATGTACTTCAAGATCCTCGTGGTGTTCATATGAACAGTCACAATCAAAGCGTGACTGAGATACATCATTCTCTAGATGACGACATTACAACGATTATTATGGATTATGGATACTGATCAGCGATACGGATTTTATATTCTTGGAACATCATGATGTCTTGTCGGCATCATTGAAAACTGTTGACCGCTTCTCTCTTGCAGGAAACTAGCCTATGTTTATGTATACTATGATTGTCCTTTTGAATTTGGTGTTAATACTGTTATATGGAATATGGAATAGGTCTTTGGATTATGGACGCGGATATTCTTTAATGGACGACGGCTGAATTATGGATGACGGACTGGACGCTTGTAATTTGTTGTCTCTCTATTTCCTCGTTTCGGTCGCTTCCTTAAGCTGATCACTCGTATGGAAGTCGGTGCCAGATAATACCTGCATAGCATTGTTGATATCTGCACATGCATGCATTGAAAGCAGCCACTGTGTTCGCTGTGAATCTGTCAGTCCGCGTCCTCTTGTCAGACCACCCGTTGTCTTAACACTTCTCATCAGAACTTGTTCAATGACAAGATCCGTTGACAGGCCTGCCCAGAAGCGATCACTCCTCCTGAGGACATGGTGCTCATTTTCGAGGAATGAGCATAGCTCAGGGTGTTCTTGCTCGAGCTTCTGCATGTTCTGTAGATAGATATGGACAGATTTTGTGTACAGATTGTGACCTGCAGCAGCAAAAAACGGCATCATTTCCTGTAGCGCCTGTAGATGGAGATGCCAATTGCCTGTTCGTTCGGCTTTGATGAATTTTCGAAGAATATCCAACATGTCCATGTATTGTAGTCAAAGTGATGCAGCACGGGATTGCGCCAGTGACTGTTTCTCTGAAACGAGTTTTCCTTGTAGTTTGTCAGAAACACCCGCTGCACAGACGGTCTGCATAGAAATTTGACTAGCCTCGAGCTTGTCGAATAACTCAACCGCCTTAATGAAGTCTTCATCAACAACAACCGTGGCTGTGTTGGATTGTTGTGGTTGCCTTGCAAATCCACTCCCAGATTCAGCCTGGCTGGATGTTGGAACTAGGTTTCCTTCAACTTCAACCGTCTCCTGTCTGATCAAAACACTTTCTTCCATCGATGCAATGTCATCTTCAGAGTGAATCGCAGTTAACAAAATCGGAACTTGTCTCTGGAATGTCACGTGTGATGGATAACTGCTGGAATCAGCGTTAGATGGAACAACCGAATCAGAGGATCGGCAAGAGGACGGTACATCTGTGGGGTGAGCTACTTCTGCATTGCCTGGCATGTCCACCGTTAGACCATTTTGCTAAGTCACCTCATCCTCATTGGGAACCCCAGGTATCGGAAAGTCGAAGGTCTTTGAAACGAGCATTACATGCAAAGCAGAGTTTACTAGGAAGTGTCCCCTGGTTGCCCTCGTTAAAGCTTTTCCTGTCAACATGTGTCCCACTGCATTCGAGGCATATACTGTTTCTATGAGTTCCTGAAGTCCTGAACCGCCCATGATGTGACCAATACATCCCAGGAAACTCATCTGAACATGGAACCCACCCAATCTCAAGACGATTGCCCGCAATTCGCTGTTCTCGGGCTCTCTGTAGATGGCCATTAAAGTCTTTCAGTAGAGTGGTTGGTCGAATGTGATGACTGGCTGTGCTCCGTTGCGTCTGGCCTGTGTACAGATGAATCTCAAAGTGGAGTATATACCTGACCATCCTTGTCGTGGATTCGTCTAGGCCATGTGATTTTCCAAAGCAAATCAAGTTCCCACGTCGGGTCTTTGATGTTGCAATCATGTAAAATGTCAAATGTGACAACAGACAATAGGTTTGCTCGTGGCTTGTAGGAATGAACGTCAATCTTTCCAACTGCAGCGAGATCAGCAGATGTTGCACAAATCCTCGGGATTGGTTTCTGATATGTTATGGCTGGTGTGACCCATACGATGATAGCCATTCCATGGACTTTATGTCATCATGTACCACTTTTGCCGCTGCCAGTATGGCGTTGTGTTTGATGTCGCTGTCGGTAGGAGAATCTTGGTGGTGAGAACTATGTAAAATAGATGCTGTGTTTCTGAAGGTGACCACGTTCTGTCTGCCGTTTATTGACGTGATGATAATTGATGATCCAGAATGTTCTGTGAGCTTCTCCTTCATATAACCTGAAGTATACGCATTTTCCCCACACAATTCCCTCATTGTTCCTGTAAGATGATTGATTGTAATTTGGTGGCTGTGGTTCTCTTCCAGGAACTGAATAATCGTCAGGAATGCAGTGGCTTGATCTTTGTTCACTGGTCTTCCATGGGGAACATTTCTGTGTTTGCGTGCGGTCCTAAATGCCTTTGGTATCTGCTTTCTCGTTGAAAATTTGTCACCAGATCCTTTAGAATACTTCTTTGTATACTGGGGAATATATCCTCTGCAATATATAATCGGAAAATCCGCCAAGGAATAGTTTGCGTGTTGTCAAATTAAACATTCATTAATCATTTATTTCTTGGTGATTCTGTATCACAACATCTCTTTCAAATGTCCGTTATAAAATTAATACAGAGTGATAAAAATGTCTGTAACCAGTCTAAGTATATAGCTAGTTCACTAGGAATGACTGTTCTCTTCATAGGCAACTTTGGCGAGACAAACTGCGCGCGCCAATGTCATCAATGCGGGCATGAAGCGCCATGTCCATTAGCTTAACATTAGACGGGGCAGGAAGTGGGCTTTTAAAATACTTTTCTGTAAATTGTTGAATGTACCGTGCCCTAATGTTTCAGATACAGCACGAATGTACGAAATATAAAATAATTTGCTCCATACAAGAATGCCCTATTGATTCCAATTTTATTTTAAGAATGAGATATTTAACCCATTCAGTTCCATACTAAATTTAGGCAGAATGCTTTATCGCCCGTTTTTGGGATAGATTTATTAAAATGCTGTAGAGCTTGACAAAGGTGCCGTGCCCTGACGTTGAATTATTACAACTGGTTTATTTGATCTATAAAATTGAACAGCCTGCTTATATCTTGATGGATCCCTCAGTCATCAAAGTTTGGGGCAAGACGTTTCTGACAGTGTTTCTTGGTCTAGCGCATTGTTAATCGAATTAACTTCTGCGCTGTGCGATCTGATTCGGTCAGTCGCATCGCGCATAACTTGGCCCCTATTGTTCAAAATGTGCTATGTTTTGACTCATCTGAGACCTGCTTTCCTAACATTAACGGATTATGGATTGTAGTGTTTCCCACTAAAAAGCACTGGGAGTCGGTCCTAATTTCCTAGGACTATGGACATGTTCACACCTGATATGGCATACCTGAGAGGCAGAATCTTCAACAATTTCCATTTAGCAGCAATGTTGTACTGATAGTATGGCGTTGGTGAAATTACCGTTAGATCTAAATTTTGTGAATTTTCGGTCATCATGAAAGTATCAACATCTCATATTTTAACCAAGACCAAACATCGCAAGCGGAACAATTGTGTTTCATCATTATATTTTGGCATGGCATCTCTCTTATTTGGTGACGAGAAAAGATGATGACCAGATTGTATCGTTAAAAATGGTTATGATGTCAGCTTCAAATGGTGGCTCAGTGCGATGTTAATTTAATGACCATCGTCGAATAAAGGGGGTGGTGGAAAGGTGATGGATTGAGCAAGCTAACCATCTAGTATGATTTACAATAGAACTTGAACTGTGATGCAAATATGTGCTGGAAGCGTTGCCAATGGAGGAGGCCGGGTTCACCGTTGTTTGAATTACCGTTGATACGGCGGCAAAGCTTGGGTTATCTGCAACAACAGGGAAATATTTTGTCAAATGTTGCATAGCGAACTATTACAAACCATTTTCAATTTGTCATCCGAAGACTTGGCTTGGAGCACAAATGCTATATATCGATTGGTATTTGGACGGATTAGTTTGACGAAACCCGAAAACTGTATGTTCAACAATCCATCTGGGTGCACAAGGGCATACGATACGGATTCGATATTTT
Organism: Hanleya hanleyi; assembly: GCA_036873755.1. NCBI lineage: Eukaryota > Metazoa > Mollusca > Polyplacophora > Lepidopleurida > Hanleyidae > Hanleya > Hanleya hanleyi. Next base: position 2,977 of record JAVTVY010015091.1, on the reverse strand, counting down.
TGGAGCATCATGTCTCAACGGCATCATTGAAAACTTTTGCCCACTTCTCTCTCGCCGGAAACTAGCCTATGTTCTTTTTTGTGATTGTTTTACATTGTAATTTTGTGCTGATGCTGTTATATGAATTAGATCTTTGTATTATGGGTGCGAAAATTCTGTAATGGACGACGGCTGAATATTGACAGACGGACGAGACGCGTGTAGCGAGAGTAGAAAAGTTGGTGGGGCATCATCATATCACATTTTTGGTAATATTGAACTGTCAAAAGGCATAAGTCCTCATCTCGAGCTATTTCTCTTGAAGTTTGTTTCAGTGAATGAAGTCCTACAGATGCGCGATATGTTTTATCAAAATACAATAGATGTCAAGCTGACAACTCTAAATCAGCAGCACCCCCCAAGTTTCTATGATGCTGCATTATTTGCTGCTTATCTCGGATGGTTTATTCAATGTAATATTATCCGAGTGAACAAAATTATTTTACTGGACATTTTGGACAGATAAATCGGCTTGGGAAAACCGTCATATTTCCCAGAGGACTGCTTTCAGCTGCAAACGAGCTAGTGCATGCCGCCATCATTGCAATACAGACCTCTGCCAATTTCTTGGCCTACAATAATGAAAAATGTAAATAAAAAATACGTAACCCAATCTACAAATGATAAATTAACGTCATTCCAGAATAAAGGTCACTTTTCCACTCCAGTCTGACGCCTGTCACGCTGTTCTCCAAAAGGAAACTATAACCCAAAATAGAGATACTAGTATTCATCCCGTATGATACGGGATCAAACTATGGTCTGTATGAATATCAAGCATATCGGTAGGTGAATACCTTAGATTGTTCTCAGAATGTTTAGAGAAGGTTTAGCAATTTCTTGGAATTCTTAATCTCCACCCACAGGTAAATGTATTGCCCAGTTTGATCGTTTGTTTGCATATCGTCTTGTCGAGCAACATTGAACCAGCCTGCACATATATGAACATTTTTACTCGAAATCGCCCTTTACCCTCTAACTAACAGCTGTACTATTCTGGTCGAGTTACCACATTATTGAACGTGATCCTGTCTGATAGAAGTAACGAATATCTTCATACCATACCATGACTATACACCGTGAAAAAGTCCAAGCTGTGCCGCACAACCACAAGTGAGTGAGTTAATGAGTAGGATTTAACGTCGTTTTCAACGATGTTTCAGTCATATCGCGACGGTACCAGGACTCGAGAGTGTTCCCAGTTCATATTCTCCTGGACACTGATCAGCCCAGCAGTACAGCACCCGGTCACCTATCCAAGTATTGACCGGGCTCATCAGCACAACCACAAATCAGCACTGGTGTACTTCTCGAAACAATCTTGGGAAAATTTTCCTCATGCAAGAAAGAATTTGAAGCCATTGATTCAATCAATTGTTGCCCTATTTTGCCGTTCAAGTCGGCCTACCTGTCTTTAATTTGGCATTTTCCTACACCGTTCTGGGTGCCATCTGCCTTGACCGGAGATTAAAAACACGAAATCAAATGACGAGGCGATGCTGCAAGCACTTCATCTGCACTTTAGTGACTACACTTGTTTTGACAGTATCGCAAATCTTCATTATTTGAGGTTGTTCTAATTTAGGGAGAGCGATTGATCAAGACAACTATGTTGATGAAATAACGGTATTTGTTTTGTGGTGGGGCTGGTTGAAATCACTATCCGGATTCAGCTGTGGCAATTTTACTTTATGAAAAATCTACTGTTGATATGGTGGTGCCAAATATCACACGTACATGAAAGCGCTTTTATACAGTACTCCAAAAGAAAACAGTTCTAGATCCTACGCTCTATGTTCTGTATTCTGAGTAGTGTACTTCGTATAATATTAATTAATCTTTCTTGCATGATAAGCCTTAACTTTACACTATATTGCACTAGCTATTGTTTGCCTGGCTAGATAATAGATTGTTTCCTCATCAACATGCAGCTATGGACTACATACGCATTTATAAGGCGGAATTATAACTCGCTTAATATAAATTATATGCCACTGAAGAACGCATAAGGCAGAAACGCGTATGGCTTAAATACAGTACTCCAGTTCGTCATACTACATCATGATGTTATACACTTGAAATACATGACCGTGAGGGGTTAAACTATGCTCAGCTTAAAAAAAAACGTATTGGATATCATGTGTGATATCGAAGTTTCTTTCGTCCAGTATCCAGTATAATTGACCAGTATTCCGCAGTACTTGTCTGTTAAAGTTTGGTGCTATTATTCAAGAAGCTGATGTCCCACAATTTCTGTATATTACGCACATATTGGTTGTCGTATTTGATTGCATAACGATTCTTATACGAAAGATTAAACATATAAGAATATTATACCGGTACGTATGTGAAATCATCGGCGAAATAAATAATCTGTGCAATATAATAATTGGGCCGAATAATTTTTTTCCGGTGGCTATCATTTTATGTAAATCGCCGAATACCACTGACAAGATTGACAGACTCTGTGGGAATAGTATTTCGTCTTCGGCAATTGAACACCTCCTGTCGATTAATTATGCGAAAAAGCAATTCATGTTTTCGTTAGATCCTCAAAATTAACAGTATTTGAACATACAGATCAAATCCCGGATTGACCGTCCGTTATTATAACTGTCACTGACCAGATCTCTGGACCAGCCTCTCCCACAAAATGAATCGCGAGTTGACTGCAACTGAGCACCGAATCGATACGCGTCCATCAAGAATGTTCCAATCCTGTAGTTTGTGTCTGCTTATGCATCATCGAGCATTGTGTTATCAAAAGTCATGGATATCGGTATAATATCTGATTCAATGTTTACACGAGATTGTCTGTCAATGGTGGCTTTGCTGTGGTCTCAAAAGTGGTGGTTTGTCGGAGATTGTACAAACGAAACGTCACAATGCCAACAGCCGGTTCCATGCTGGCTCATGTGTGTCAATTCACACGGGATTT
>JAVTVY010015090.1:0-58965 GCA_036873755.1 Hanleya hanleyi | reverse complement strand
TCAGTACATCTGGGTCCATACAGTAGCCAAGCAAGAGAACGTTTCTAATTCAGTTAAATGACTTATTAGGTGAGAGATTTCCATTTAGTTGTGTACTATGCAAGGTTGATGGCTGCCGTTTTGACAGCCTGTCGATTTAGGGGCAATTAAGAAGTACACTCCCCTGAGAGAACCACCTGATTGAAGTACTCTTCTGTTCGAGTCAGTGTGTATTACGCCCTTAGACATCTTCAATGTGGGGTAAACACACATTCGATCGATCTGAAAACCACTTATCACATCTGAGGTGTTTACATGGGCGTTCACGACAGATCTGAAATAGGTGTGACCATGGTGTTTACAATCTCTAGGCTTCACGCTATGAAGTAGAATACCGGTTTATCGTATTTGGTCGGACGCATTTTAATATGGCATGATTTATTTGTCTTTATATTGCTATGCGACAAATTGACCGTCAACCACGAACCATTCATGCGGTCAATTGTATGGTAATATCTGAAGTACTGAAGATATTTAACAAGTTATGAAAATATGAATGAATGATTTTGAGAATGTAAATAAAGAACCTGGGTCTTGGTCAAACAGTTCTTATTTTTTACCGATTCCTTTTTTTTTTTTCAGTTCCTTATTCGTAAACCTGTCGTGGGGAAAAATGTTGGTACCCCGTTCAATCATTAATTCGGCTTCTAACTTGAACCGTTATTTTAATCGCGGTAATGATGAATGATCTTAGCAATAGTCTTACTTTCCTGGACTCCAACACGATTTGCCAGACGGGGCGTGCTTGTTGGGCTTGTTGTTATCTCATCAAAAGAGACGAACTACAAATTTCGCCGAAATTCAATCCACCATTTGCACATTATTGAGAGAACAAAAAAGTGAATGTATCATGTGCAGTGAACCGGGACTGTTAGTCCGCGAGGTTCGCCCTCTGTACATGTCATTCGACAAATATCTTGTTTTGGTGGGAAATTTAGGCCGTGCGACGTCGGGCATTACAGGATAGTTATACCCTCCGTTACGAAGTATAGGAGGGTATACTGGATTCAGCTTTTCCGTCCGTCCGTCCGTCCGTCCGTCCGTCCGAATTCGACGTCAGCGCTCTAGAAGCTGAACCTTTTCATCTAGACTTCAAATGTGGTATACAGCATTGATGTGGGGCAAAGCACAGGCCTAGTGAAATTGGATACGATGGTTTTGTGGTTTGCATGGCAACAAGACAGACAATATCCATGTAACGACCTTAACGATCTAGAAGCCGAATCGTTGAAGCTGGAGACTTCAAATTTGGTATGCAGCATTGCTGTGTGGCAAAGCACAAGCGTGTTGAAATTGGGTACATTTTGATGGTTTTTGTGGTTTCCATGGCAGCAAGACAGAAAATATCCATGTAACGATGTTAACGCTCTACAAGCCGGACCATTGCTGCTGGAGATTTCAAATTTGGTAGGCAACATTGCTGTGTGACTGAGCACAAGCCTATTCAAATTGGGTACATTTTGATGTTTTTTGTGGTTCCCATGGCAACTAAATGGAAAATATCTATATAATTATGTTGACGCCCTAGAAGCCGAGGCGTTGCAGCTGGATACTTCAAATTTGGTATGCAACATTGTTGTGTTTCAATGCACAATTGAGTACATTTTGATGCTTTTTGTGGTTTCCATGGCAACCAAATGGAAAATATCCATATAATGACATTAACACTCTGGAAGAAGAACTGTTGCAGCTCAAACATCAAATTTGGTATACAGCATTTGTGTGTTAAAGGCCACATCTGTTTAAATTGGGTACATTTCGATGAATTCTATAGTTTCCATGGCAACATAACAGAAAACATTCATATAACATTTTTTATGCTCTAGAAGCCGAACCACTACAGCTAGACCCTTTGGTATACAGCACTGTTGTGTAGTAAAGGACAAATCCATTCAAATTGAATTCTTATGATAATTGTCTGAATAAAGAACTGTTCTTGGTCAGAAAGCTATTCATGGTCACTCACCATTCGCTATACAGATACCTTGAGGTATGATGTCTCCAACGAAAATCTTTCTTCCTATACAGGTTCCTTTATTACAGCATGACACATCAGATGGGCTAATTTTTCTCGTGGATATCTCCTGGATATAAGTGCTATCACCTGAGGAAACGGGGGGTATTTCTGTAATCTTTGATTACAGATGATCTAAAATACAATGACCACACATTTCTAGCCAGCTGTAACTCAAGGGTCAAAGCGCCACCTCTAGTTTTTTTCTGGGTATTCTTGCATTTACCTGGTTTAGCCCATGTTGAGGCGTTTACTCCATCAAACGTCCTCGATGCTCTTCAAATAATATCAGATGAGTTATTTGTTTGAACTGATCTGTCATCACAGTTACCGTGCTAGCGTATCTAATTCCGCTTAAGCCAGTTCTAGAGGCAGTGTGGATACTTCATAGTCTCCACATGAACAGCTGGAACAAATGCGCGGCTGAGATACTCATGCTACGCCCTAGAATACACCGTATTCTAGGTCTGAATGTGAGGTGCCTGGGGAAAGCTTTCCTCTGGAGTCATATGGTTGCTTTTTAGTCGCCAGACGTCGTCAATGTTTTCCACCTCTTGCATATCGCTCCAATTCTTTACCTGTATATGATAGGATTCTGCTGGTGGACATGTCCTTCGACAAATATATGTAGGTTTGTTGTTTCGGTGAGAAATTTAAGCCGTACGACGTCGGGCATTACTGGATAGTTTTTTCTGGGTATTCTTGCAGTTACCAGGTTTACCCCCATGTTGAGGCGTTCACTCCATCAGACATCCTCGATGCTCTTCAATTAACATCAGAGGAGTTATTTGTTTTGAGCTGATCAATCATCACAGTTCCCGAGCTAGCGTATCTAATTCCGCTCAAGCCCGTGCTATGGGCCGTGTGGATACTTCATAGTCTCCACACGAACAGCTGCAACAAAAGCGCGGCTGAGATACTCAGGCTTTGTCATAGTATTCACCGTATGCTAGGGTCTGAATATGAGGTGCCGAGAGAAGCTTTCCTGTGGAGTCATATGGCTGCATTTTAGTCACCAGACGTCAATTTTTCTCACTTCATTAAATATATATGGGAGAATTCTACTGGTGGAATGTTAATCCTCGAGGCCCACCCTCTCTACATGACATTCGACAGATATATGTAGGTTTAAATTTAAGCCGTACGACGTCGGGCATTACATGATAGGTTTTCCTTCTGGGTACTCTTGCATGTTGTGGCGTTTACTCCATCAGACGTCCTCGATGCTCATCCATTAACATCAGATGAGTTATTTGTCTGAGCTAATCTGTCATCACATCTTCAGAGCTATCGTATCTAATTCCGCTTAAACCAGTGTTAGGGGCCGTGTGGATACAACGTTAGTAGCCACACGGCCCGCGGTCTAATGTTATGAACGTTTCATAGTACTGGTTCGTATAATTTCACTTTGCCCTATCGTTTAACCCAGGACAGTATTTTAAACTGGTGATAACAGTCATCATTTTATACTTATGTGCTGTATTTTTCAATACTCGTACAAAGTAGAATTATGCTTAGAATAATGTATATGTGCAAATATTACATGAAAATATGTCAGCTATCACCAGTTCAAATATTGCCCTGGATCAAAAGATAGGAAAATTATACGAACCAGTAACTGATCATCTGAAGTCACGGGAGTAGTATACAAAGTTGATTTAAAGTCTTATTGACCTTTGACCTAAAAAGTTGCATATCGTGACCTTTGACAGCCAATCAGAAGCGAGTATTTTGAACTCGTCTGACTGTATGCATGTACTGACTTGGTTCCTGGGGTTTTCTATCACGAGGAGTGCGTATGTGTATGACGTCACTTCCGGTCTGCGTGAATCTGGCGTGGCCTGGGTATGACTGTATGGGATGTACTTGGTTCTCGGGTTTTTCCATCACGGGGAGGTCACGTGATAGTTCAAGGTCATATTGAATGATAAGAATGCATGTACTGACCTGTTCATCCGGGGACTTGTTTACATCCTTGTACATGTAGAGGGACTTACAGTCGGGTATTTTAGGGTTGACCTATATCCGGGTCCTCTAGCAATGCGTGCATGTGAGTTTTTTTCCATTCATTACATACGGGTTCTTGTACATCCGGATTCTTGTACATGTAGAGGGACTTACTGCCGGGCATTGATGGTGGCGGAACAGCCGGGTATTTTAGGGTTGACCTATATCCGGGTCCTCTAGCAATACCTGTAGTGTGGGTTTTTCCATTCATACTTTTTACATACGGGTTCTTGTACATCCGGGTTCTTGTACATCCGGGTTTCCCAGTGGGTTCTTTGTACATCCTGGGTCTTCTATGGTGATGTATAAAAGTGGGGATTTTCATGGGATCGCTTCATTCATTGGCCTGCCTACTTGAACGTGCTTGAAGAATTACCAGACCAGCCAGCCTCACCGGAGCTACCTGACCAGCCTGAGCCTATCTGAGGAGTTACCAGACCATCCTGAGCCTACCTACTGAAGACCTGCCTGAACAGCACCTACCTGAGCCAACAGCCATTGACTCATCTGACCGAGCTAAGCTGATGCAGCACCGTGTCCAGATCATTAGTGAGATGATGGATGTGGTCGAACTATGTGATCTGCTTCTGGTAGGAAAGGTAATCACTACATACATAGAAGAAGACATCCTGGCGCAGAATACCAATACGGCACGAAACAGAGCCCTCATCGACACTCTACCGCGCCGAGGTCCTTTAGCATTTCAGGCCTTCCTGGAGGCGCTGAGAGAGACGGGGAATGAGGGAATAGCATCCCTACTTCAACCCGAGGAACACACCTTAGTCATAGACATCCCCGAAGAGAGTACAGGTAGCAAACGTGCCCAGGAAGACCAGGAAGAGTCCGATCCACCGGCCAAACGTGCCCGGCCCCAACTAACACATTTAAAAATGCCTCAGCAAGAGCCTCAGCAAGAGCCTCAGCAAGCGGAGGAAGAAGTGCTACTCCCTATGTCTGTGGAGCAGGTGAATGACATCATCCAGCAGGCCTACCAGGCGGCCCAGATAAACAGTTGGGAGCTCACGCCCTATTTAACTGTAACCGTGAAAGACGAGCAAGTGCAATTTTAATGCATCAGCCTGGGACGACAAACCTCCTAAGCATATTGCCTTGACGTTTGAGAAATGGAAAAGAGTACAGAGATACACACAAAATCAAGTCATCGAGGCGGTCATTGAGGACCAGGAGAACGACGCGAAATTTTGTGTGGGGGACGATGTGTTCCTCACCTCTTTTATGTTCAACAACATGCTGCTGGTACATATTCGTAAATGGAAGTTGAAGAAAGATACGCGTATTCCCTTACCTGAGGGAGTCACCCTACAAATACCTGCGTGGCGTAAACTTCAGGGCCTCACCGACGAAATTAATGAAGCGTTGTCTGACCAGCTGTCTGAGTATATCTATAAAAAGTACATTGAAACCTACCAGGATCACCTTAGACTACGCATTCAACACTTGCGTATACTAGCATGTCCAGGCTGCTCGGACAGTCCGCTAAACCCGTGTACGTGTCTAGACATGGAACTGCCAGACGCGCTGGTGACTCAGGCTCTACACGACATCAACGAGACGGAAATCGCGCACGCATTGAAAGCGGCCTGCCCACCGAGAATTCCCCGTGATCGGATTGCTGCCTTCAGATTCGTGCACCAGGGCGCGAAAGACATGGAAGACTTCAAACAAGTCTTGTTGGCTAAATATTCTAAATATTGAACATTGAGACATTACCTGATAAGAAAGACATGATTTCAAACAAGTCTTGTTGGCTAAATATTGAACATTCATACATTACCGTATTCCAACATTCTATGTTCATTCTATGTTCATTCTACCATCATGGTGACACCGTATAACGCTATCAGAAAATATAACACAAAGAGCCTACCGTGGTGAAATATTATGTTCATTCTACTGTGTTGTTAATAAATATTAGACATTCAACTAATGTGTGTCAGTGTTCACTCTATGCAGGGGAAGGTGTGGGAGTTGGTGTTGTGCTTTTTAGTTAGAAAGCTCCTCTTTCGGGAGTATTGGTTGGCCCTGATAAGGACCGTTAGGAAGTACAGAGGGTTGGTCATCAGATAGTTCACGACCGGTACAATCTTTTCACTCTACATACGTTTCCCCGACACACAGGGCACCGTAAAGCCAAATGAAAGTCTCCTGTGTCTGGGCAGTGGCAGCACTCCGCATTGGTTAAGAAGCTTAGAAGACATGGACCACATACGGTTAGGTGTCCACACGGGAAAAAGGCGTACGCCGTCTCAGCGTCCTGGCAGATGGCGCATGTGGATTTCCTTATCTCTTTATCCAGTCGGAGGCGTAGTTTAGCCTTCTCCTATTCCACTTCTTGAAGATGTTGTCTTAGCTGTGCCAACTGTGCCAACTGGGTCACCTCGGTCACAACTGGGTCACCCCACCTCGGGCGGTGGTGTTGACTGCGTAGCCGTCGTTGTGGTAGCCGTCGTTGTGGTAGCCGTCGCCTCCGAAGTTGTAGTTGCTGGTGGGCCCATGCTGCGACTTAAGAACGATTATTATGGATTAAGAATACTGATCAGCGATACGGATTTTATATTTTTGGAACATCATGCTGTCTTGTCGGCATCATTGAAAACTGTTGACCGCTTCTCTCTTGCAGGAAACTAGCCTATGTTTATGTATACTATGATTATCTTTTTTGAATTTGGTGCTAATACTGTTATATGGATATGGAATAGGTCTTTGGATTATGGACGCGGATATTCTTCAATGGACGACGGCTGAATTATGAATGACGGACTAGACGCTTGTATTTTAACCACCCCATTTGTGGACGACGTGACGTCTGTACATCTTCTTCGTCTTCTATTTCTTCTATGTTTGTAATATCATCATCGTCGTCGTCCGCATCCAGAGTGTCGGCTATCTCTATATCTTGTCGCCTGGCCAGTTCACTCAATTCTCCCGCAGTCTCCCGAGTGAGTACCCGATTGAGCGTGGTCATTAGTCTAGGATCTGATTGTCCATGCGCCCTGGTTCGATCTCTTATAGCTTCAGCACTCTCCCTCAAAGCCTTATCGCTTAGCTCTCTCGCCAAAAGCTGCATCAGACTCTCCCATGTTGAATGCGTTGAACAGTGCACGTCTAGCATCAGTCATGATGTGGTTGGATTGAATGTGTGTAGCAGGCGACAGACAGCCCGCTTTTTATACTCTACCGTAGAGGACCCGGCTGAGTGCGCGCGGACGTCAGCGAAATCGCATCTGTCTGGACATCGTCTCGGCCAGAAAGACAAAATGGTCTGTGCTTTCTGCAAGATTTGGAAGCGGGCTAAATTTTTAATAAACGAGAGTTGAGATCGAAAACAACTTTAAATTTATACCTTGGCATGTTATCGTGTAATCCTGAAAATTTCATAGGGCTAACGGTTGGCATAAATATTTTTTTTTTTATCATTTTCCACGTTTCAAAGGCCGAATTTCATCTGCACGGCTGTGTTAAAAGTACGGTAAACTTGAAATAAATGTTTACCGTACTTTTAACACAAATAAAAGTAACACAACACAAGTAAACTTGAAATAAATCCACCAGACAAGATCATTTTGGGCTGGGGGACTAAACAAGATGTGTTAAATACGCTTACAATGCTAACAAAAGAATATATTATGAAGTCAGAATTATCGGGTCTACATATAGCAGGCCTCCTAAAGAGCTTTCACAATTATTATAGGACAGAACAATATATAGCCAACACAACACAGACAGTTGATATATTTAATAGGAGATGGTGTTTATTTAAGCCACACTTTGATAAAATGTGAAATGTGCAATAGGAGCACAACACAAATATAATTTACGTATATGACGATACTGATTATGATGAGATGTAGTACGTTTGTGAGCGTGGGTATGTATGTGCGAGTGTGAAATGCCTGTCAATTTCAGGATATGAATTTTCAATATAATACATGTATAATGAGAGGTATGTTTATATATATGTAGATGATCTTTCAACGGTAATTACCACTATATACCTTGATTTAGTTGATCTAAACCGTTATACATGTTAATAATTTCATCAGTTTATCAGTTCAATGTTGATGTGTGATTGTATTATACAAAAAAACTGAATAAAAATATTATTAAAAAAAACTTGGAATAAATATAAATATATATAAATATAACATGCCAAGGTATAACTTTAAAGTTGTTTTTGATCTCAACTCTCGTTTATTGAAAATTTAGCCCGCTTCCAAATCTTGCAGAAACCACAGACCATTTTGTCTTTCTGGACGAGACGATGTCCAGACAGAGGCGATTTCGCTGACGTCCGCGCGCACTCAGCCGGGTCCTCTACGGTAGAGTATAAAAAGCGGGCTGTCTGTCGTCTGCTAGACACATTCATTCCAACCACATCATGACTGATGCTAGACGTGTACTCTTCAACATGCAATATCTTGACGATGCAACGGGTGAATTCATCGATATCGAAGTTTCGCAACAACACCAGCAATATCTTGACGACGCAACAGGTGAATTCATCGATATCGAAGGGACCACACAAGACAATAGTACCAACGAGGTATGGCTGGAAGAGATTATAGACAATCTGTTGAGAGAAGAAGAAGAAGTTAAAGAAGAAGACAAAGAACAGACGGTAGAGGGTCGGAAGACTTTGACGAAAGTGCCGCAGCAGGAGCAACAGCAGCAATATCTTGACGACTACTGCAGAGGGACACAACACTGGGGGTGGGAAAGCAATTACCATGTGTCAAATGTGTTACCCACTACGCCAAATTCGCCCTATTTCCCTGTGGACTCCAATCGTTATGTGCCTGCTGTATCACCAAACTTGCAGGGGGAGCAATTACAAGCGTCTAGTCCGTCATTCACAATCCAGCCGTCGTCCATTAGAGAATATCCGCGTCCATAATCCAAAGACCTATTCCATTTTCCATATTACAGTATTAGCACCAAATTCAAAAAGACAATCATAGTATACATAAACATAGGCTTGTTTCCTGCAAGAGAGAAGCGGTCAACAGTTTTCAATGATGCCGGCAAGACATCATGATGTTCCAAAAATATCAAATCCGTATCGCTGATCAGTATTCTTAATCCATAATATTCGTTATAGAGTCGTCATCTAAAAAATGATGTATCTCAGTCACGCTTTGATTGTGACTGTTCATATGAGTACCATGAGGATCTTGAAGTACATGGGTTCATACGGCCCCTAGCCCCGGGATAAGCGGAATTAGACACAAGTTACGAAACGTAGCGCCATAGATCTTGCACGCTACGTTCGTATTTTGCTATCAGCATGCGATATGTATCGCCAAATTTGAGAAACTTTGAGTGTAGGCGCTTGGTGGAATAGCCCTGTTTTATAAGTTTCTGCACCAATGTTTTGTGACGTTGATTAAAATCGTCACATTTAACACAGGATCTAGCAAATGCTACTAAGCGAGATATGTATACGCCATATGCAGGTCCACACTGGATAGTTTACGATGTCGAAATTGTAATCATCTCTTTTGTCATAAAGTCGACGAGAGAGAATGCCCGCTTCATTTTTATAGAGATAGAGATCTAAATAAGATGTGCCTGTAGGGCTATCTGTAGTTTCCTTCAAATCCAGTGAAGGTGGATATATATCCTTCACTGAGTCATTTATATAGCGATTATCCACAGCGAGAAGATCGTCTATATAGCGTTTGGTGAATGAGAAGGAACGGGCTTTGAATGGATCGGTTTTTGAAAGCGCCTGCATATAGTCATATTCATAAGAGATCAGATACAGGTCAACCAACAGGGGTGCACAATTAGTACCCATTGGAATACCTATATGCTGCTGATATATTGTGTTGCCAAATTTCACATAGATATTTTTAATGAGAAATTCAAGCAACTCTATGAACAAAGAAACATCCCATGAATGATATCTCTTGTATGTAGTCGAGCTAAAGAATGCTTTATGGCTTCCGACATTAATATATCTACGATCAGTTTTCTTGAACACAGATACTATTAATGAACTTAGACGGTCAATAAGGTCCTGATGAGGGATTGTAGTATAGAGAGTCGAGAAATCCCATGTGGATACATGTCTGTACGGTATGTGACCTTTAGCATCAAGTTCTTCCGTAAGACATTTTGAGTTTTTCAATATCCACATACATTCAACGCCAGAGTTCTTAGAAATAATGGCGCAATACCTTTCCCAAAATGCTTTTACCTCCTGAAGGGCCCTCGTCAATAGGGTTGAAAGAAGCTTGGTGGTGCAGCTTCTAGAACCAGCTATGAATCTAGCTGTGTATGGTGATTTATGCATTTTGGGAGTCCAGTATAGTTTTGGTATGTCGTTATGACTGGTTGGAAGACAAATACCTCTTTCCCTGAGAAACTTTTTGTGATTGTTAAATAAATCTTCCAGAGTAAATGCAGTTTGGGAGTAAGACGTATTTGATGAAGATATGTCTACACTCAATTCTTTAACCAGCACCTGGTAATAGTAATATTTACATATGAATATTATATTATTCGGAGCTTTGTCTGCTGGGACTATGACGAATTTACTCTGGAGATTTGCTAGAACTTCTTGCGAATTGAGGTTTCTCAGTACTTGTTTTACTTGGGGAAGAGTACTTCTGTCAATATGGCGGATTGTTTCAACGACCTTGCTCTTGGTGAGGTCCAGCCAATCAGCGAGTACTGTAGGTTCAACTTTTTCTCGCTTAGACCAATCAATAACGTACTGTTCCAATGCAGACATGACTATCTTCTGGTCGGCCTTCAGATTTATTCTTCTTGGCTCTCTATATTTAGGTCCTTTCATCAGGAGTAATTTCAGATCCTTATCACTCACCACATCAAGGTCACCAGTCACAATATGTTTGCATGGTGTATAGATAAAGTTCGACGATTCACAATCACAACTATAGCCTCCTGACGTGTATAAGTTCCAGTCAAACTCCTGGACAGCATTGGAGTAATTGAATATTTTGGTGGCTATAGATTTAGTGTACTTATATGAAATGCAAGGAGGTTCTGTGAACTTAAAATAGTTTGGTACAGCGTTGCGTACCTCTGGATCACTCAGGATTCGAGGTAAATTAATGATATCCAGTCCTTTATCTAAGTAGTTGAGTTTCAAGAAAAGCCGATCTTGAGATGTTTCGATTATGTTCACTGGACGATACAACCGAAAATACGCTATATCTTGACATACTTTAATGATTTTTGATGGTATTATATTTCCTGAAGACGCAGATTGTTGTATATCTCTGGCTATTTGATCTAAAGCTCTCAGAGGTAACGCATACAGAACTGTACGTAAGCTATGTGCACTATTGGGTGTGTTAGATAAACCCACTAAGTAATTTAAAGTGGTATGATCGTGAATCATCGAACTATTAAACTTTCGCCAACCATGGCTGCGATGTCTCCGTTGATGGGGTTTAAATAGTTGGGTAATGTTGGATATATTTGAACGGCGGTTTGTAGCATTGCCGAACCCACTGACATTATCATTTAAACCAAACGGAAACACTAACCTAAGTTCTAGCATCCAGAATAATTCTCGCTCTCGGATTTTTCTCTCAAATCCAAAGGGGGAATCCTTAGTAGATGGATAGACGACGTCTATGATCTGAATACTAAAGTTATCCCAGCCATGGTCGGGTCCAGAAAAATGCCTTCGTCCAGCTGCATACCCATCCCGTGTGCACTCGTCCCGCTGAGATGTCCCCTGTGCGCCAAGAGGAAAGAAGAACTGCTCCAATCGTTGTAATCATTACAACTCATCCGTCCCTTATCATGGCCACTCAATTACTCCCGAAAGAGGAGCTTTCTAACTAAAAGGCACAAAAAACACAAGCTCCTACACCTTGGATACACCTAGGTAAATAACACCTAGTGAATGGAAACTTCCTACTAACACCCAGGTAAAACACCCACACACTATCACTATGAATGTAAGTTACACAGTAATATACTAGTCTAATAGATACACCGAATATACCCGGAAAAAGCCGAGTGTAAACAAATTAATTGTCTCTGCCCACACGGTCGTAAATTAGCACATGGGTCATGGCACACTTTGAGGGTAATGAGGTGTTGGGATTGTCATAGAATGCAGTCTATTTGAATGTGTATTTTGTGAGGTGCTGGAGATTGGCAATCATCATCGAATATGGAGGACGGCAGAAGGATTGGGTTGGCCCTGAAAAGGCGCTTTTAGGTAATTGTTTTGGAGTGAGGAGGTGGAGATTGGTAAGCATAGAGGAGAAGAGATTGACATGTATTATAGGGCCTGATGTTAATTTGAAATGTGCAAGGTTAAAAAGTCCCCTTTCGAAGGACATGGTTGGCCCTGAAAAGGGCCGTTGGAATGTGTTTTTTTTGACTGAGATACATCATTCTTTAGATGACGACTTTACAACGAATATTATGGATTAAGAATACTGATCAGCGATACGGATTTGATATTTTTGGAACATCATGATGTCTTGCTAGCATCATTGAAAACTGTTGACCGCTTCTCTCTTGCAGGAAACAAGCCTATGTTTATGTATACTATGATTGTCTTTTTGAATTTGGTGCTAATAGTGTTATATGGAATATGGAATAGGTCTTTGGATTATGAACGCGGATATTCTCTAATGGACGACGGCTGAATTATGAATGACGGACCAGACGCTTGTAAATTTATCCTGTTTTCTCAGGAGGGGCTTGCCTATTTGCTCCCGGGCTGTTGTTGGTCCCGCTGTTGTTGTTGGGGAGCTGCCTGGGCTTGTTCCAGAGCGTCGATGTCTATAGATTCGGGGACGACTGGTTGGGGCTGTTGTAGCACATCCTCTAGGGCGACCAACCAGTCTGTCCCCTCTAAATCGGCCGGCGACCTGGTCACCAGATGATGTAAGTCGGCCCAGGCTAGTGGAGTCATGTTGGTGTTCTCTCGCGTCCATTTTTTGATCTCACTCAACCAAAACTCTTTTACGGCTCTCGCCAATGCTTTTCTCTCCTCCCGTTCTCTCTTCCATCTTGCCGCGCCTTTGCTGGTGAACATCTTGGCCACTGTGTTCATGGTGTCAATTCGGTCTTTGCAATACAAAAGATTGTGATAGAATGTGCTCTTGCCCGCCTGGCTCGGGGTTGATATGCTCAATGTGATGGATGTCGATTGGCTGTCTAAAAGAGCGCGAGCCCCTTTCCCTTAGCTCTTCTTCGGGCAAATCTATTGATTGAAATAATGGCATCTGATTGGTCCAAAAACGCGCACTGACAAAACGCCACAATCCCACCAAGCTCTGGTATAGGAAAGGCCAGGTTAAAATGAAGTTCTATACAATAACCCAGGATGATGTCGATTGGCTGTCTAAACGAGTTAGTCATTGCTTGAATGATCGTCTTGCCATTGGTCCAAAATGAAGGGAATTCGTCCTGTGTTAATTTACAATCCTCTTTTTGTGCTCAAGCTATGTATACGGAAATCCTAGGTTAAACGAATTCCTATACAAATAACATTACACCACCGAATGATGACAGACTTTCACGAAGGGTGAGGAGCAATTCACATGGAGTAGTAGTAGAAAAGCGCATTTCGAACCTTAAAACGGCGCAGTGTAACAGTATCGAGTCACATGGAGTAGTATAAAAGCGCATTTCGAGCCCTATTGACCTTGCGGGGCAATGCGCAGAGGCTAGTATATTGACTCTCATGGTGTACAAGTGCATTTCAAGCCCTATTGCCCCTAACCTGTACTACTCTATATAGACAGGCATCTCTAGCCGTTTCTTTTCATTCACCACCATGGCAGCTAGCGGAACAGAGCTTGCGTTATTCCAACTGACGTCCGACGTCTACCTCATCGTCAATGACGATCACCTGGAGCTGGTCCAAGAAGAACCGCGGAAGGTCAAGATTTTGTTATCGCTATCAGTCTGGACTCTATTGACACGGTTGTTACAGGGGAAAGAGCCCGAAATGGATTTCATGCACGTGGGAGTCGGTGTGCACATACGCACTGGTGGAGAGGATTCCTTTTTCCCCCGGTTGGAACAGAGTGGGGGTGTCCATATCACACTCTTCCCACCATTATGGATGGCACTGAAAGCTGTACTCCTCGAGATGGATGACTTACTGCACCCCGAAGTGAAAGAAGGGACGGTGGCTATCCGGAGTCTTACACCTGGCTGCACCCTATTGTTGTACTCCAAACGAGTGGACCTAATCGATAACTGGGTTGTGTGTTGGTGTACGCCTGAACCCAAAGCGCAGGTCTCTTTGTCACGGGAAGGATGGACCTTGAAACGAGTGTTGTTTGGTGAACTGGATGGCGATAGCATTTACCTGTGTGACGAGGTCTACATTTTCCGCGGTTTCTTTTTCGCTCGACTCACCTGTCTGAAAGGGGGGTCATTTTACCCTGGACCCCGATCTATGGACGGCTTTGGAACAAGTAGTCCCCGTTGTCGATGAGGTACTATATCTATAGGGTCCACACAGTCTAGATCGTCAGTGGCTCATCATGAAGCGAACCCGGTGGGACACCCGGAGGGATATGGGTACAAAACATGTGGATAAGGTGTTAATGGATCAGTCGAGCTGAAGTTCGCGAATGGTTAAAAACCCAAGACACTTATAGCATACATCGAGCAGCCCGACGGCATTTTCGCCGTAACCCAGTCATCGTAGGAGGCATAGACGCACAATGGCAGGCAAATTTGGTCGATATGAGTCGATTTGCTGCCCACAATGATGGGCATCGGTACATGTTGACCTGTATCGATATTATATCCAAGTACGCATGGGTGGTACCCATCCGGACCAAAACAGGGGAAAATCTTGTACAGGCGTTCCAGCAGATTTTCAAGACAGGTTGCAAACTCCTCTATTTGCAAACGGATGAAGGCACAGAATTTCTCAACCGACACTTTCAAGCCTACCTCAAGAAACAGAAGGTGTTTTTCTCCCATACGTACAACGAAACCAAAGCCTCTGTGGTGGAACGGTTCAATCGGACCTTGAAAGGCCGGATGTACAAGTATTTTACAGCCAAAAACACCCGACGGTACTTCGATGTGCTACCTCAACTGGTCCGAGGGTACAATCGAGCCTATCATCGCAGTATCCAACGGGCGCCCGTCGATGTGACGGAACGCAACGAACATCAAGTGCGCCGTACGCTGTACTCACCCCCTGAAGCACCTAGTACTTCACCCCGTTACAAACGCGGAGATGTAGTACGGATCAGTAAAGTCAAAGGTCAATTTGAGAAAAGTTACTTGCCCAACTGGAGTGATGAGCATTTTGTCATTGTTCGCCATAGTCCCCGAAACCCACATGTCTATCAACTGGAAGATCTACAAGGAGAAACACTGCAAGGCACGTTTTACGAGGCAGAATTACAACCGGTCGTAAAAACACAGAAAGACTACTACACGGTGGAGGAGATTTTGAAAACGGAACGTCGACGTGGCATCCCCTATCATTTCGTCAAATGGCAAGGTTGGCCCAGTTCGTTTAATTCCTGGGTCTCAGCCCGTGACATGAAACGGGTATAAATTCTACCTCACGTCTCCTAGAGCGTTCAGTCTAGGGCTGTACCATGGATAGTGCACAACTTCCTTTACTGCTGCGTACTCGGAAAGGACAAGTCGATGTCGTGTGTATACTAGCGCTTCTGGGTGTCTTGTTTGGAGTTGTCTTCTACGACTTGGCGTACCTGATATCCTGTTTCAACCTACCCTCTATCTCACCCACACTCGTATCCCAACGTCAAAAACGCTACCAACAACAACAACAACACCACCAACAACACTACCATCTTCGAAGCACCTACCACTACTCTGCTCACGAAGACTCGGCGGAACATCACGAGGGAAACTCTGGGAGCACCACTCACCACACCTCCGTCTATTCCTACCATCAGCAGGGTACCACCGACCGTCGCACCGACACCTCCCCTACGCCACTCTGTAGTAGGTCTTGTACCACGATTACCACGGCAACGGTACCCCCCGGACTACGATTCCCGGTGGGATCCGCGACAACGGTGGTGCGGCTTAGCCCGAAACACCAAATAACTAGTGTGCATGGATCAACGGTGACAGCATCCTTTCACGTGTCTCATCGCTGGACCGACCGGTTCGGGAAAAACACACTTCGTTCAACGTCTCATCGGGGAGCCAGCCCTCATTTCTCCTCCCGTGGCCCGCATCCTTTGGTGTTATGGAGCGTGGCAGCCTGCATACGAGGAACTGGCACGGAGGCCTGGACTCACCTTGGTGGAAGGATTACCCCCAGAGGATACCCCAGAAGACACGTTGGTGGTCGTGGATGATCTGATGGCCGAAACGGATAGTCGAGTGACCCGACTTTTTACCAAAGGAAGTCATCATCGCCGGCTGAGTATCATCTACATCGTCCAAAATCTCTTCAGTATGACCAAAGAGCACAGGAACATCAGTTTGAATACCCAGTATGTGGTGTTGTTCAAAAATCCCAGAGACGCGGCACAAATTATGCACCTGGCGAAACAGATGTACCCTAAAACCTGGCGAAACAGATGTACCCTAAAAACACGGCCTTTGTTCGGGAAGCCTTTGAAGATGGCACCGAGGCCCACGGCCACCTGCTCATCGACTTGAAACAAGGGACACCTTCGGCACTTCGATTGCGGACCCACATTTGTCCCGTTGAGTTCCAGACGGTGTACACGCCCAAATAAAAGAACAAGAGTGAACTTCAAACCATTCACTTTCTCATCATGTCTGCGCGGATACGGAAGCATGTTACGCAGTGCGCCACCGGAGGTGGTCCGGACCCTGGTGCGCGGGGCGGACGCGGGCTTGGTACGATGCTTGTGTGAAGTCGCTCATAATGTGTTAAAAGGGAATGTCCCCTCAGTCCTCTGCAGAAAGGGAAATTGCAACGGCACAAGACGGGTCTCCGAACAAGTGACGTTTTGACTTGTTTTATATTCAGGTGAACAAGAATGTATAGAATATGTACAAAGAACGTGAACAATACAGTACATGTTCAAAGAATACAGTAGGGTTGTAAAACTGTGAGCACTAGGATTCGAACCCACGACCCGCATTTCGCAGACTGGCGCCTTAGACCATCCCGACTTTTACAGTTATCGTGTACGTTATTTTTTACAGTTATAGTTTAACTCGTTATATGAAAAGTCATAGTTTCACAAGTCCAGGTAGGTGGTACTGACTCCATCGGGAAGGACTTTCCGTTTCGGGTAGAAAAATGTGAAGGCATCTCGTTTCTGGATGTACGTCCGCATTTGGTGGTCGACGACCCGGAATCCTCTGTTAGTGCCACTCGTACTGGCCTGGTCTTGCAGCACGCCCAGGTAGAGGACTTTGTCGATGGCAGGGTCACGTCGGTTGACGCCTTTTCAACTAAACCTATTGTTTCCATTGCCACCGTAACAATAGTACGTTTTGGACGACAGGGCGATAATGGCATCTCCATTCCACTCTAACGTGAAGAGACGCGGCGTTCGCTTGTCGTACTGGTAATGGTCGCGTCGAGGTAGCCACTGGTCCCGTTCCGCCTCATACTGCGCACGTAATTCGGGTTTGACGAGTGACTCCCAATCCGCATTAGAGACGGCCATGTAGGCAGAGTCCGTGTCCATCTCCATGAGTTGCCAGTCTGATGGATTGAAATACACCCCCATGAAATCATATAAAAATTGCAGCATCCTCATCTTGGCCACCTGGTATACCATACATCCAATTTGGAGAGATCAGTTGTAACGAATTGTCTTCTTGGCTGAACTGACTTCATACGTATCATCATCGATGACGTCCACGGACCGAAACAGAGGCGAGTTGATCTTTTTGCGCGCTTGTTTGGTAGTGCAGATATTCATGTTGACGTACTTGTCTTGGTTGGTCACCGTTTTTTATAGTAGCCATTGCCCGTCAATTTCCAGGATTCCCCGATAATGGCCTGACTGGGATCGTTATCGCCTCGACGACGGGCAGACGTCACGATGTCGGCATGCCCCGCAAAACAGCTGTTCGGTACGTACTGTAGGACTTGGTACACTCGCGTCACTTCGAGCCCGTGGCTCATGGAGTAGCGGGGTACCCAGCAAGATTTTTCCCCCACATGCTCCCGATCAGCATCCGACGAGGACGAGGCAGGCATTCGTGTTGCTCAGCGTAGGCGCCCATGGTGTCTCCAATGTCATCCCGACTCACCAGCGTGTTTTTAAAGATGGGTGGGCACTGGGCGAATAGTGGCTTGAGGTTGACGGGAACATGCAGATCGCATTCTACAAACCCGTAGAGGTCCCCGGAACGAACGGCGTCGAAAATCTGTGGCTGGGTCAGGAGTCGCCGGCGATTGAGGGGGTACTCTTGCGCTTTAAGGAAGCGGCGTAAGTATGGGAGGGCCTGGCACATGGTATGAAATTCACACTCCCACATTTCGATGAGCTGGTACCCCATCTCTTTCATGTAATCTCCGTTCTCCACCACTTCTGCCCGTAGTTCTTCTGCCGATTTTCCACGTCGTTCGTCGAAATGGCATTGATGGCCGTGCTAGTAACACCCGTAAAATTGGAATACGGTGGGTTTATTGTGGATAATAGTAAACCCATCGACGGGGAGTCGACGATCTCCTATCCGCTTCTCTGTGGTGTCGGTTTGGTGTCGTATAGAAATTCCCCGTCGATCGGCTTCCCAGTCCAACCACTGGTCAGCCAGATGCTTGTACGGCGTACGTTGAGGTCGGAAATGCTGACCTTCCGCCAACCAGCGCGTATAATGACCACTGGGCATGGGTTGGACGAGAGACCACAGATACAGGGCATTGGCGTCGAATCCAATGATTTTGGCACAGGGTTTCCCACCTGAAAGAGTGGTGATGTCCTTCTCGTGGTAGCGATGAAAAATAAGGCTGGGTCCGCCGACGATGTTCTGCTTTAAACAATCATACATGTCCTCGTCTTTTTGTTGAATGAGTGAAAAGTACGTGGAACAATCTTGAAAAAGATGGCGAAGCGTAAGACCCGGTAAACTCAAGCACTCCTCGAATATGTCCACGTGCATTTGATCCCGAAAGAGTTGGGCCATTTTCTCGGCCACTTCGAGGAATGGAACCACATCTAAGTTGTTATAATACACCAGGAAATCTCGCAAGGTCTGCATATGTTGGTCGTTCCATACCTGCTGTAGTTCCCGGTACGTGTCTTCCGAACATTCCACTTGCTTCTGATCGTCGAAGAAAGCGTCCCGGGGTGGTAACTGTGTTTTCTCCAAGCGGTCGAGCGTCGACATATAGGTGTAAGGGAACCTCCCTTTGGTTTGTGCACAGTCATAGGCCTTCACCCACTGATCGTAGCTGTAATTGGGAGCTAAGTAGTTGCGTACATCCAGGAAATGATGTGGTGATGAGGGCCATGTGGTTATTGATCTTTTTGATGACGGACTTGATGGTATCGGACTGGGCCAAGTAAGGGTAGAGAAATTCCTTCACCATGTTCAAATCGTATCGTCCCGAATTGACGCCGAGCACAGGTAACTGGCCTAGGTATTGTAGGAAGCGCAACTTCAATTTCTCCGCATACGGCTTGGGTAAGGGTACAGCCTCCGGCTGAATGTCCTGCATTTCCGACTCCGACTCCGACTCCGTCTCCGACTCTTCATCGTCGCTGAAGGACACACTGGGTGTAGCAATACGATCGTCGAGTTGGTCCAGCACGTCCTGGAACTTGGACACCAACAGTTCTGTACTGGCCGCACTCACTGCCTCTAAATACTTCATCATCCGGGTAATCAACTCATGGGAGTCCCCAGTGGACACGAAACATACGGGTGCAGCGTCTTAGCCGGGTACGTTGCTGGAAATGCTGACACTCAGGGGAATATGGCGCTGTGTCCACTGCGTTTTGGCTGAGAAAATGTTCATGGGTTCCAAAATGGCCTCGAAATCATAGCACGCCCGGTAAGGAAAACAGTCCTCTAGTGGTATGACAATCCCCTCATCAGCCAGATCTTCGAAAATAATAGGCGTGTTATGGTACACACCACCAGGAAATTTGCGTTTCAAAGTGTTGTCACATGTCTTCTCGTGCCGATGCAAGTTGCACGATTGGTCAAACACCCGATGGCATTGGGAACAACTGTAGGATTGCGCGTACAGGCTCATATCGTGGATGAGGGAAAAATGACTCGCCCCTCCGTCGTCGAAGACATTGACTTTCATCGTAGAGGCATACCGTTCTGTTGAGCGATGAACCAATTCAGCCACAAATGTATCCTCCTCCTCCTTCGGTAGTAAACGGTATACAAAGATATTGACGTTGAACAGTGTTTCCACAACATCCAAATACTTGAATGGGACTCCCCGGAACTGCCGCGGGTCAATGTCGTGCGCCTCTAGATACTCTTCCCAATACATATTTGCATTTCGATCACAATTTTTGGGGTTACACTGGCCCAAATGAACGGCCAAACACCGAAACAGACATTTGCGGTCTTTGTAGGGTCCATTTGCGCCTCCCGTTAACGCAGACAGTCCTTTTCGACGGTGCAGCCAAGCGGAAGAATAACAGGAGCACCGACGGGGTGATCTCTCAATTTGGTGACGAAAAATGTGACGTTCGTCACCATTTCTACAGTCCATTTGGTGTTGGGACGTTGCAACCGGGCCCATTCCAATGGATCCAACGTAGTCAGTTGGTCGATGAGTGGCTCCAGAGAAAAAGCATCCGTCACCGTGAACGGCTGGTCAAACACATAGGTATTATTACTGGGGTAAAAATACCGCAGTTGGTCCATCTCTTTGTGCCGTAAGATATACTCAAATGTCATATTCAATTTGAAGGCTGTCACTTGCTCTGTAAAAATGTTCTCGGCGTAGGTAGGAAGATGCGTGAGGTCCTCCAACTGGAAATTACACAAGTCCAACAGGCGACGGTGACGGTGGAAATAATGGCGTATCGTGTTCCAGTGACGACGATAAATTTCACTCACACACTCGTCTTCGGGTAAGATTTCAGCCGGAGGCGCTCCTGGGTCCTCTGGAAAATCTTCTCCACGTCTCATGCTATCGGTGACACCTGGCTTCAGGCTCCACTGGTATTAGCTCGTCAGGTAGGCTCAGGCTGGTCAGGTTACTCCTCAGGTAGGCTCAGACTGGTCAGGTAGCTCCGGTCAGGCTGGTTCAGGCTGGTAACATATCGTCATCAAATACGTTCCCTTACTCTCAAACTGCATTTACTGTGGAAGATTTATTTAACAGTCACAAAACGTTTCTCATGGAAAGAGGTATTTGTTACAGAAACTTAAAAAACAGGGCTATTCCACCAAACGCCTCCACTCAAAGTTTCTCAAATTTGGCGATACATATCGCATGCTGATAAAAAAATACGAACGTAGCGTGCAAGATCTATGGCGCTACGTTTCGTAACTTGTGTCTAATTCCGCTTAACCCGGGGCTAGGGGCCGCATGAACCCATGTACTTCAAGATCCTCATGGTACTCATATGAACAGTCACAATCAAAAGCGTGGCTGAGATACATCATTCTTTAGATGACGACTTTACAACGAATATTATGGATTAAGAATACTGATCAGCGATACGGATTTGATATTTTTGGAACATCATGATGTCTTGCCGGCATCATTGAAAACTGTTGACCGCTTCTCTCTTGTAGGAAACAAGCCTATGTTTATGTATACTATGATTGTCTTTTTGAATTTGGTGCTAATACCGTTATATGGAATATGAAATAGGTCTTTGGATTATGGACGCGGATATTCTCGCTTGTAATTCAAGCACGGTCAAGTAGGCAGGCCAATGAATGAAGCAATCCCATGAAAATCCCCACTTTTATACACCACCATAGAAGACTCTGGATGTACAAAGAACCCACTGGGAAACCCTGATGTACAAGAACCCGGATGTACAAGAACCTGTATGTAAAAAGGATGAATGGAAAAACCCACATACAGGTATTGCTAGAGGACCCGGATATAGGTCAACCCTAAAATACCCGACTGTTCCCCCACCACCAATGTCCCTCTACATGTACAAAAACCCGGATGTACAAGAACCCGTATGTAATGAATGGAAAAAAAACACATACAAGCATTGCTAGAGGACCCGGATACAGGTCAACCCTAAAATACCCGGCTGTTCCACCACCTTCAATGATTGTAAGTCCCTCTACAAGGATGTAAACAAGTACCCGGATGAACAGGTCAGTACATGCATTCCTATCATTCAATATGACCTTGAACTATCACGTGACCTCCCCGTGATGGAAAAAACCCAGAACCAAGTACATCCCATACAGTCATACCCAGGTCACGCCCGATTCACTCAGACCGGAAGTGACGTCATACACATGCGCAAGCCCCGTGATGAAAAAACCCAGAACAAGTCAGTACATGCATACAGTCAGACGAGGTCAAAATACTCGCTTTTGATTGGCTGTCAAATTTTTGAGGTCAAAGGTAAATAAGACTTCAATTCAACTTTGTATACTACTCACGGGGCACTGCATATACATGCACTTTGTTCTCTCAATAATATGCAAAGGGCAGATTCAGATTCAAGGCCTATAGTGACAACCGCACATACACCGCAACAATAATAATCTTGTGACAGAGGATTAAGGGAGAGCGGGGCGACCAAGGGGAATTTAGAATGAACGACGACTGAATATCGAATGACGGAACTAGACGCTTGTTTTTAAGCCACGGAACTTCAACGGAACATTCAAATACCTTACTGTTATCGAGCAAATGAACTCGATAACTCGATAATGAACTCGATAAGTTCATTTATTAGTTAAATAGTTATTACACTACACTAAATACCAGTACTTATCTGTACACAATATTGATCAAACGTAGCGATACCTTGACCTGAATAGGTTCTATCGGCTATGTTTTACACAGACAAGTTTTAATAGGGTTTCAACCAGAAGATTCACTATTCAAGTTTTCTATCCCGACGTTCTTGTCCGTTCCTGGTTTACGACGCAGCATTCCGATACAGTTTTATTGATCGGTTTTGACATATAGGTCAACACAGGTGTATCAAAAGACGGCTGAATACAAACTGTCTGCTACAAAACTCCACTTTAGCTTTGACATTGTATCTGTATACATGACCTGAATATGGAACAGCAGATATTGTATATTATATGTTATAGCCATATGGAAATTTGAAATATATTTGTATGGGACATTAATATTCGGATAACATTTAACTGCAACCATGGAGAGAAATAAAAGTTATTAAACTGTGGCCGTGTACTCCTAGCGACTATCATTTGTCCATTTAGTCTCCTTGAAACATTGAATTGTTGACGTTTACAACCGGCTTGAATTTGCTGCCGCCATGGATAGGTAAAGATTCAGTATTATTACACTTTCAAAAGTTATGTTATGAATATATAGCATTTCGCTTCAAACGCAAACAGTTCACTTGTATATGACTGATACCGTGTTCGTGGATATCTGATACTTTCGGTGCAAGAACTTGCGATACTTTGAGAAGACTTACCTTTAAACTAAACTTACTGACATAAATCTACTTTGGCAAGATGGACTTCGATGGTGTATCAAGGAAGGTGAAGAGCAACCCGCTATTGCTGAATATAGTTTTGTGTGTTCTGTCTCTCGCCAACCTTTTCAACATCCTGGCATTCACAACCACCGCATGGGGAAGAGTCTACTCTATCTCTGGTGGCGCCTTCTGGGGGTTCGGACTCTGGAGGATATGCGCATCAGGCACCCAGTCATTCAGCGTCGGTTCTCTTTGCACTGATACCACCGGATGGCCTCAAGGTAAATCTTAGTTTAGATAAGGGTTCATTCGAGGATATGATCGGGCAGAGATCTAGAGGTGCTTGCAATAACAGACCGGATATCGAGAACAGGCCGGGTACCGACTCGAATGATTCTGATGGAGTTAAATCGGACCCTTGTTGATTGTGATTAAAACATAATGTGAATGATGAATGTGGAATCAATTATCCAGATCTCATTACAATTAGACAGGAATCCAAATAATTGTAGTCAGTGATAACTGGACTATTCTCGAATTGAATGTGCAACAATTATTATTAACGTAATACACAAGCGTCTAGTCTGTCATTCAACCTTCAGCCGTCGCCCAATAAAGAATTTCCGCGTCAATAATCAAAGACCTAATTCATATAACAGCATAAGCACAAAATTCCAAATAAAATCATAGGTTAGTTTCATGCAAGGGAGAAGCGGTCAACAGTTTTCAATGATGCCGGCAAGACATCATGATTTTCCGAAAATATCAAATCCGTATCGCTGATCAGTATTCTTAATCAATATCATATTCATTCTAAATTCATTGAGAATGATGTATCTGACGCGCTAAAACTGAACCTGCTCATATGAACACCAAGAGGATCTTGAATTACATGGGATCATACAGCCCCTAGCCCCGGGTTAAGCGGAATTATACACAAATTACGAAACATAACTCCACAGATCATGAACGCCACACTCGTATTTTCCTATTAGTATGCGATATGTATCGCCAAATTTGAGAAACTTTGAGTGAAAGCGCTTGATGATATAGCCAGCCCTGTTGTGACGCTGATTAAAATCGTCACATTTTACACAGAATCTAGCAAATTCTACTAGGTGAGATATGTATACACCATAGGTTCCACTGGAATATTACTGTCCAGAAAGGGATAGCTAACGATGACGAAATTGTAATGATCTTTTTCTTGTATACCTTCTGGTCCTTTCTTTGAATAGTAGGATAATTTGATGTATATATACCATATTTACACTGGTTAACAATAGTTAAATATATGCCCAATGTTGTAAGTACGGAAAATATGGTAAACTTTGACATCCTTTCTGGTCCACTGATATTGGCATGACGCTCCCGTCTCGGTTGGCATCGTGCCCATATCAGTGGACTAGTGTATGTGGTCTCTCAAATGGGAAGTGATTATGTCAGCTGAGTCAGGCTTTGTGGAACATACGTGAATATAGGTCAATTTGTGTGGCTTTGTTAATCAAATTCACGATAGAAACAACAGTTCAACTTTAGAAAGAAATTCCATCTTGTAATTTATTTGTTTGGGTTATTCGATTGTGACCTGTATGAAAGCAGACGTCACTTTTCTCACCCGACTGGAATCTCCCAAATGGAACCTGCGCTTGACTCATGTACATTTCACACAACTGTGCTAAAGCACTCAATAAATGCACAGTTAGCAAATACGTTTTTGAGCATTTTGTGTTCATTTCTAGTAAATGAACTGCTTGAATATCAATATTAACAGTCTTTCTATGCTGTCTTTCGATTATTGTCAGGGGGAGGGACTTCCTTGCCTGATAAGTGTTGATCTGACGACATATTTTTTCATGTATTTTATGGCAAAAGATATCCTTTATACATGTATACATAAAGGCATTTACATTATTCTATTTGACAGACTGGTATGGAGCTGTTCAGAGTTTCTCAATTTTTGGATTCATTGGCATTGCTGGTGGACTCATCCTCGTCATATTTTATCTCTGCTTGAAACAGTGCAAGGGGAACAACTCCCTGTTATTTGGTACCGGTCTCTTACTTCTGGGTACAGGTAAGTCTCATTGCTTTTTGGTACAAATCTGAAGGAACACATAGTGAGTCAGTTAAATTCGGAAAATGAATATAGAAATGTTAATGTGATGGTAATCACAAGGAATCTATTGTAATCGATCCACAAAAGGTATGCCTATTTTTCCTTAGACATTATTTCTCATTATTTAATTGGTATCCGCTCTCCATACAAATATTTTTTATTTCGTTTTGCCCTTAGGTATATTCTATTTGATTGCCATCATCATATTTGGAGCAAAATTTGATGACATATACGGTGGATTTGTAACGGGATTCGGGAACACAGGCGAACTGTCGTGGTCGTTTGGCTTAGCCATAATCGCCGATCTTCTCGGCCTTATAGCTGGAGCTCTTCTGGTCTTCCAAGCAAGACATGCTCGGTCCACGTCGCCGAGCAAAGGAAAAGCTAAGACGACATCCAAGCCCGTAACTCAGAAAAAGCCCGCACCTGCTAACCAGAAGCAGCCACCTCGAGGTTCCCCAAAACAGCACAAGCCTGCAGCCCAAAACCATCAACCGTCACCGCGACAAAATAAGCAACCCACGCCAGTTATTCAGAAACACCCACCATCGCCTGTTCAAAAACAACACACCACCATGGATAAGAAACAACCTCCACCGGGTGTGCAGAAACAAAACACCACTGTAGAGAAGAAACA
This sequence comes from Hanleya hanleyi, assembly GCA_036873755.1. NCBI lineage: Eukaryota > Metazoa > Mollusca > Polyplacophora > Lepidopleurida > Hanleyidae > Hanleya > Hanleya hanleyi. The sequence goes on along the minus strand of JAVTVY010015090.1, from coordinate 32,611 downwards.
ACCCCCTCCAGCAGCAGTTCAAACGCAGCAAACAACATTAGGCGTACCGACTCAGAAACAACCAGCACCGGGTGAACAGTCGACTGTGAGAAGTGCCCCTGTGCTGACTATCAGCCCGTCTCCCCCGGAATCCATTGAGGTCTCCAAACCACCTGCATCAACTGACACTCCGAAATAGTTCCATAAAAGTCCGCTCTCCTTCTCCATTGGTAATCCAGGAGAATTTATCTTGCAAGGATCCTAATTTCAGTCTCTGTCCTTCGCCGAAGTTTATCTGCCACAATATATATTATTTATTGACATAGCATCAATTTCATATTAACGCGGTGGACGTGCCTGTGTAAAGTATTCATTTAAAAGAACATGGTTTCGTTTCGTGATTCACAGTACATGTTTCACATTATATGTTTGTCATAGAATTATTCTTCCTTTCCACCTGACGTTTATCCAAGTCCGTAAATCGACTTTCACAGAATTACTTATTTATTTTAGTGAACCAATCCATTTAGATTACTACTGTTTGAAATAGTTGTACATGATTCTTCAACCTCCGAACTCACATGACAACCCAATCTCAGATAACTTTGACGGAACATTACACCTGATATCAGCGCTATATAAATCTCGTGCGAATTCCAAACTGCATCTGTTAGCCACTAAGTGGGCTAGCTGGATGAAACAACTTGAACATGTGGAATAATTTAGTAAGCAAAAAATAAACAGTATCCAAATAAAACATCATGCCTTGTAGCCTCAAAGGAGTTAATCCCGCCGAAAAGTGCTCTTTTGTCAGGCGATAGGAAAAGGCAAAATACTGACCGGCGCAAAGTTGTTCCTCTCAGTGAACTCAAGCGTCAATCAATGTCGAATTGCAATGGGAGAGTTTGTCGACATTGGCTTATTATGGAATCTAGTAGAATATCAGCAAAATGTTCGCATGATATTTCCTTGCTATACCTTCTTGGTTCACCTAGATTGATGACAACCCTGCTCTCAGGAAAGTTGGAATTCATTCGCAACGTCTCGGAGATTGTTTCGTTCAAGACCTGAAGGTCGACGTGTCAATCATTGTATTCGTCTATCAACAGTTCACTGACGAGCATGTATCGGTATGCTTCGGCAAGGTCCTTGGAGCGCTAATAAACCAAGGACATTCAACCGCACCTTTATCATTGGTTTAGAAATTTTGCATACAGTTCAAAGACGATTGTGATATTAAGTAGAAAAATAAGTTGACTACTTCTAGTATCATTGTATCTACTCATTTTATGTCTGACAAATTGGTAATAAGTAGAAAAGGTACACAATATAAATATGATTATAAACAAAGAATACATGACACCATGAAGTCATGACACATGACTTCTCTCTTGCAGGAAGCTAGCATATGTTTATGTATACTATGATTGTCTTTTTCAATTTGGTGCTAATACTGTTATATGGAATATGGAATAGGTCTTTATATTATAGACGCGAATATTCTTTAATGGACGACAGCTGAATTATGAATGACGGACTAGACGCTTGTAACCGAATCATATATCTTGAATAACACTCAAATGTCACAATTACATCAAGTAAGACATCTTACAGAGCTTTCATATTTCATTAAATAATTATCCTTAGCAGATTGACTTGTTTCACGGTATATTTCACCCGATGCCAGCTTCTCCAATAATTACGTCACATGTTTGGTGTATGTCTGCCCCATTTAAACAAGCCAATGAAGTTATCTGTTTTCAAATATATCACATGGAACCTCTATAGGCACCCGACACGCCAGTATGTACACAAGGAGCAAGACTGTGGCATATACTGCGCGGGACCAGGCCGAAGTTGTGTGAATTACTTTATTTCTCACACTCCTGGTGCATGCTTCTATGTTTTTTCTTTAGAAATATTATAATACAAACGGTCTAAAATATGCGAAAGAAATCAAATCAGCGGTAGTTCGCCGGGAATACCTTTTCTATTTTGTGATGGAGGCACTTCGAGGTCCACCGTGAGAGAGAGAGAGATATAGAATTAAGGTTTAACGTCGCGTTCAGGGTCTACCCTAATGCAGACCCATTGTCTGTTCCCTGCCGAACAAAAGCATCACTGGATGGCATCCTTAAAGGCATAATAATGAACTCTACATCAATGTGGGGTCCACTAAGGAGCAGAAATGTGTATTTACGCCAAATAGTTGATTTTTCTCCTGTCCAGTTGCATCTCAAGAGCTAAAATCGGAGATATTGGAAAAGAAGACCAGAGGTTCGATTGATAGAATCCACAATGTATCCAATGACATAATAGTAACTGTATTATATTCTGTGTACAACCATACTCACAAACACCCCCAGATTACTTTTAGTGGGAAAAATTAACTTTGCAAACATCATCCTGACCCGTCAGAGCTCAATCTACAGTATGGTAAGAATGATCGGTTTTCTGATACATCATAATTCTTCTTCCGTTCTTAGTAGCTTACATCTATAATACCGTCCTCTTTGGCATTGCCAATCCTGCAAACGGGCTTATACGGGCTGGGTTCGTCAGTAGTAGGGAAAGTGCTTTTCGAGTCAGGTTGACCTGGCGTAAGAATCTGGCGTAGAGGTCACATGCATTATAGTCCATGCAAAGATGTGCGCCGTCTAAAATAAAATACGCCGTCTCAAAGAATAAGTGCATCTTGTAGTATGACGTCACGTGACCTTTGGGGCATGTATTCTTCCGCGGTGATGCGGTCTGGTGGTGATGCGGTCGTGGGAAAAAGCTTCCGCGGAGAAAAAGTAGTCCCCAAATACGCTGCATGGTCCGATGGGGTCGAGTGAGATATCAAAGTGAAGCATTCGTGAAGGGGCATCCATTCATGGGTGGGTGTATGTAAAATTAGGATTTTTTCCCGAAACTATAAAAAGCGGAACACGGACTTTACCCCTAAAATAGGGGAAAACACCTATCAACTCTAGCCAAAAGGGCTAATATCGGTCCCCGGGCTTATTGGGACCTGCCTATCAAGTCAATGGGGTAGGTGCATGTAAAATTAGGATTTATTCCCGAAAATATAAAAAGCGGAGGGTGAATGGAGTGTGACCTGGGAACATGATAGGAATGCATGTACTGACCTGTCTGTGGTGGTTTTCCCGCCAGAATTCCGCTGACGTCTGCACCGAACACCTGGCTCCCCGAATTGCAACATTGTTGCACGTTCTCTACAATGTTGCGGCATCGTGAACACCTGGTCTGGTGCCTACGTGTCTGCGTGAGTGAGTTCACGTGCCGAACACCTGGCTCTCCGAATTGCAACAATGTTGCACGTTCGCTACAATGTTGCGGCGACCGTGAACACCTGGTCTGGCGTCTGCGTGAGTGAGCTCACGTGCCGAACACCTGGCTCCCCGAGATCAAGGCATGTCCAGACTTGTTCTGGGTTGTGCAGTTCTGCCATGCAGAGGACGGGTACTAGGAATGCATATTAAATCTATAGACAAAGTGTATGGAAATAGACGGTTTGGGATCTAGGTGGGCCACTAGTGGGTCGATGGAGTCGTATAAGGTATCAATGTGAAGCATTTGTGAGGGCGCATCTGATGGGCTGGGTGTAGGGTTGAAATCTTGTCACTCTGCGCATGCGCGGTAGACAAAGGGTATGGAAATAGACGTTAGGTGGGCCACTAGTGGTTCGATGGAGTCGTATGAGGTATCAATGTGAAGCATTCGTGAAGGCGCATCCGACGGGCTGGGTGTGGGGTTGAAATATCGTCATTCTGCGCAGGCGCGGTAGACAAAGGGTATGGAAATAGCCGTGTTGGGGTCTAGGTGGCCACTAATGGTCCGATGGAGTTGAATGAGGTATCAATGTGAAGCATATGTGAGGGGACATCCGATGGGGTGGGTGTGGGGTTGGAATATCGTCATTCTGCACATGCGCGGTAGACCAAGGGTATGGAAATAGACGTTTTAGGGTCTAGGGGGTCCCTAATGGTCTGATGGGATCGAGTGAGGTATCAATGTGAAGCATTCGTGAAGGAGCGATGGTCCGATGGTGTCGTATGAGGTCTTATTTTGAAGCTCTCGTGAGGGAGCATCCACCTGGACTAGTGTATCGTTCGTTGTCAACATTCTGCGGGAATTGTGGGAAAAGGGTACGGAAATAGACGTTTTGGGGTCTAGGTGGGCCACTAGTGGGCCGATTGGATCGAGTGAGGTATCAATGTGAAGCATTCGTGAGGGAGCATCCACCTGGACTAGTGCCTCGGCCGTTTTCAACATTCTGCGCATGCGCAGACAGGCAATTGTGGGAAAAGGGTGTGGAAATAGACGTTTTAGGGTCTAGGTGGGCCACTAGTGGTCCTATGGAGTCGTATGAAGTATCCATGTGAAGCAGTCGTGAGGGAGCATCCGCCTGGGCTAGTGTGTCGTTCGTTGTCAACATTCTACGCATGCGCAGACAGGGGATTGTGGGAAAAGGGTATGGACATAGACGTTTTGGGATATAGGCGAGCCACTGATGGGCCGATGGAGTCGAGTGAGGTATCAATGTGAAGCTCTCGTGGAGGAGCACCCGACTGGATTAATGTTTCGTCCGTTTTCGATATTCTGCGCATGCGCAGTCTGGCCGTAGTATAGAAAGCAGGCATTTTGGGGGTATGTGGGGGTGTGTTTGGGGTAGAGATGGACCGCTATGGGTCCGAATGGGTCGTACAAGGTGTCAAAGTGAAGCTTGTGTGGGGTAGAGTCGGAATGGCGTTTTTTTTGAAGTGCAAGTCGCATCAATCTGTGCATGCGCAGTTGGTTGTAGTAAGTAAAGTGGTCATTTTGGGGCAGTGCAGGAAGGTATTTGGGGTAGAGATGGACCATCCTTGGTCCGAATGCGTCCTGGGAGGTGTCATGTTGTAGCTCTCGGGGTGTAGACCCCGATTTGGGGGCTGTCCACAGCATCTGTGACGTCATCGGTGACGTCATCAGTACGAGTGGTAGCGAAAGTGGACATTTTGGGGCAGTGAAGGAAGGTATTTGGGGTAGAGATGGACCATCCTTGGTCCGAATGTGTCTAGGTAAGTGTCATCTTGTAGCACCACCACACACCACCACCACCACCACCACACACCACCACCAACACCACCACCACCAAACAGCACCACACACCACCACCACCAACACCACCAACGGGCGTTGACGGGCGTCAACGCACGGTGGTGGTGGTGGTAGCTCCCATGGGTCGGAGCTCCGCTGTATGATACAATCGGATAGGGGTTGTCTTGAATAACAACACTTTCAGCAATTTTTATACAGTTTATTATCCCCAATGTTACATCATACCCAGGCTGGGGGAGCCGCCCTGGGTAGGTTTAGCATGTTCACAATAAAACAAATTGAAATATAAAACACCATGCTTTATTATTTAACGCACCGTCACATTAGGTACAAGTGTTTACTGAGCTCAAGTCAACGATCAGTATGTAGACATATAGAGTATGTACGTATGTATGTTATGGTATTCATCAGTGCATGGGTGACGCGTTCAGCCGATGGGGTGGTCGGTCAGCTTGGCCACGAAAAACGTAACATTGGTCACCCTCTCCATTGTCCAATTGGTGTTGGGACGCTGTTCATATGCCCATCCCAAGACATCCAATTGGTCCACTTGGTCCAGCACGGGCTGTAGCGACGCCCGGTTAATGATGGTAAACGGTTGGTCAAATACCTGGATGTTACTGCTCGGGTGAAAGTATCGGACTTGGCCTGTCTCCTTATGCTGCAGTACATAACCAAACGCCAGATTTAATTTGAAGGACGTAGCTTGGTCATTGAAGATGGCTTCCACGTGGCTGCGTAGACGGGCGAGGTGGGTCAGTCGGAAATTGTATATATCTTGAATAGGGCGATGACGGTTGAAACAGTGCCGTATCATGGGCCAATGGCGTCGATAGATGTCACTCACTGGATGGTCTTCGTGTAACAGATCGCTAGGAACATTTATGGGTTCATCCGCGAAGTGTACTTTGCTTTCCACGTCGTACAAATTCTGACCCAAGGTCTTGTCGTCGGAATTTGACTGTTGAATTAGGGCGACATACTCATCATCGGCCCTCGTGCGGTGGGTGGGAGTTTCCGCTGTCTCGATACTGTTGCCTGCGGGCTCCTCTACCTGCAAACGTGGCTGCGGATCAGGGTGTTGTGTACGTTGGTGTCGCAGCAACAGACTGGGCAGCTTGAAAAGCTGACCACATTAGATGCTTCGGTGCCCCATGCACTGTCCGTTCGTGACACCGTAGACTGTCCAGGCGAATAAATAGTTTCACACACCTCGTGCAGCTATACCGGGTGGTTCCGTCGTGTTTGGTGGCCTCATGGCGGCGCAAGCCGTGCAGACGAGTAAACGATTTGGAGCACGTTCTACAAGTGAACATGTTGGTGATTGACAGAGTGTCTGATGAAAAGGCCAGGCCGCTTCCCTTTTATAGCACGCTAGCTGGTGATCTATTTTTAGCACACTCATCCACACCCCATTCACAGGTCAGTACATAAATTCCTATCATGTTCCCAGGTCACGCCCCATTCACAGGTCAGTTTTCCTATCATGTTCCCAGGTCGCACCCCATTCACACAGACCCTCCACACCCCATTCACAGGTCAGTACATAAATTCCTATCATGTTCCCAGGTCACGCCCCATTCACAGGTCAGTTTTCCCATCATGTTCCCAGGTCACACCCCATTCACACAGACCCTCCACACCCCATTCACAGGTCAGTACATAAATTCCTATCATGTTCCCTCCGTCTTCCATCCGGGTACTGTGGTTTTACATCCGGGTCCTCATCTTACATCCGGGTTCTTCCATGTTTACTGTCACGTGGCCGGAACCGGAGCGCTAGAAAGTGACGTCATCTTTCGCATGCGCACGTACCTGTGGTGCACAGGCCCAGGTCCAGAAGCTCTCATGTCCTGCATGTGGATAGTCAGTCATATTGTGTGTATGCATGTGTGTTTAGGCATCTGTGTGTGTATGCGTGTGTGTGTGCTTGCGTGTGTGCTGGTGTGCGTGCATGTGCGTATGTGTGCTTGCGTGTGTGTGTGTGTGTGTGTGTGTGTGCGTGTGCGTGCGTGTGTGTATGCGTCTGTGTGTATGCGCCTGTGTGCATGTGTGTGTGTGTGTGTGTGTGCTTGTGTGTGTGTACGCGTGTGTGTGAATGCGTGTGTGTGTATGCGTGCGAGTGTGTGTGTGTGTAAGTGAGTGTATGCGTGTGTGTGTATGCGTGCGTGTGTGTGTGTGTATGCAAGTGTGTGTATGCGTCTGTGTGTGTGTGTGTGTACGCACCACCACACACTACCACCACCACCACCACACACCACCACACACGACTACCACCACCACCACCACACACGACTACCACCACCACCACACACCACCACACACCACCACCACACACCACCAACACCACCACCACCACCACCGGGCGTTGACGGGCATACCATCAAACATTGGTCAAACAGAGCTATACCTCCAAACACTGGTCAGACAGGGATGTAACACCAAACACTGGTCAGACAGGGCTATACTACCAAACACTGGTCAAACAGAGATATACCAACAAACACGGGTCAAACAGGGCTATGCCATCAAACACTGGTCAAAGAGGGATACACCAGCAAACACTGGTCAAAGGGGGCTATACAACCAAACACTGGTCAAACAGGGCTATACGGTCAAACACTGGTCAAACAGGGCTATACTACCAAACACTGGTCAAACAGGGCTATACCACCAAACACTGGTCAAACAGGGCTCTACCACCAAACACTGGTCAAACAGGGCTATACCACCAAACACTGGTCAAACAGGGCTATATCACCAAACACTGGTCAAACAGGGCTACACCAGCAAACACTGGTCAAACAGGAAAGAGTGAGGAGAAATATTAGACCTGCCTCACTAACTGTATTGTAGATGTATTAATAATAAGAAGTTTGAGTATCTCTGATGAACCCTATTGAACGGAAGTGACCTTTGACCCATGCGCACCGTTATTATCCGGTATTCTGCAAGAGCATTTGGACACCTGTTGACCTCAATAGTGGTATAGCCCTGTTTGACCAGTGTTGGTGTTATAGCCCTGTTTCACCAGTGTTTGGTGGATAGCCCTGTTTGACCAGTGTTTGGTAGTATAGCCCTGTTTGACCAGTGTTTGACCGTATAGCCCTGTTTGACCAGTGTTTGGTGGTATAGCCCTGTTTGACCAGTGTTGGTGTTATAGCCCTGTTTGACCAGTGTTTGGTGGATAGCCCTGTTTGACTAGTGTTTGCTGGTATATCCCTCTTTGACCAGTGTTTCATGGTATAGCCCTGTTTGACCAGTGTTTGTTGGTATATCCCTGTTTGACCAGTGTTTGGTAGTATAGCCCTGTCTGACCGGTGTTTGGTGTTACAGCCCTGTGTGACCAGTGTTTGGAGGTATAGCTCTGTTTGACCAATGTTTGATGGTATGCCCGTCAACGCCCGGTGGTGGTGGTGGTGGTGTGTTGGTGTGTGGTGGTGTGTGGTGGTGGTGATGGTTTGGGGTGGTGTGTGGTGGTAGTCGTGTGTGGTGATGGTGGTGGTAGTGTGTGGTGGTGCGTACACGCATACACACACACACACGTACACACAGACGCATACATACACATACACGCATACACACACACACACACACACGCATATACACGCAGATGCCTAAACACACATGCATACACACAATATGACTGACTATTCACATGTAGGACATGAGAGCTTCTGGACCTGGGCCTGTGCACCACAGGTACGTGCGCATGCGAAAGATGACGTCACTTCCTAGCTCTCCGGTTCCGGTCACGTGACAGTAAACATGGAAGAACCCGGATGTAAGATGAGGACCCGGATGTAAAACCACAGTACCCGGATGGAAGACGGAGGAAACATAATAGGAATTTATGTACTGACCTGTGAATGGGGTGTGGTGGGTCTGTGTGAATGGGATGTGACCTGGGAACATGATAGGAAAACTGACCTGTGAATGGGGCGTGACCTGGGAACATGATAGGAATTTATGTACTGACCTGTGAATGGGGTGTGGAGGGTCTGTGTGAATGGGGTGTGACCTGGGAACATGATAGGAAAACTGACCTGTGAATGGGGCGTGACCTGGGAACATGATAGGATTGTATGTACTGACCTGTGAATGGGGTGTGGATGAGTGTGCTAAAAATAGATCACCAGCTAGCGTGCTATAAAAGGGAAGCGGCCTGGCCGTTTCATCAGACACTCTGTCAATCACCAAGATGTTCACTTGTACTACGTGCTCCAAATCGTGTACTCGTCTGCACGACTTGCGCTGCCATGAGGCCACCAAGCACGACGGACACACCCGGTATAGCTTCACGAGGTGTGGGAAACAATTTATTCGTCTGGACAGTCTACGGTGTTACGAACGGACAGTTTTTCTCACGACCGTCAGACCGCATCACCGCGGAAGAATAAATGCCCCAAAGGTCACGTGACGTCATTCTACAAGATGCACTAATTCTTTGAGACGGCGTATTTTGTTTTGAGACGGCGCACACCTTTGCATGGACTATAATGCATGTGACCTCTACGCCAGATTCTTACGCCAGGTCAACCTGACCCGAAAAGCACTTTCCCTACTACTTTCGTCTTACACAATGATCGGCGTCAGGGAATAAATTTTGTACTGGTTCAGTTATGCCCATTTCCTGGCCGAAAAACTCATGACTCTATTACGTCAAGAGAAAGTGACCAAAAACTGGCAAGTTTACCCCGCTTTTTTCGCCATTTCAAGTTGGCGCTTAACCTGGAAACACGGGACAATGTATTTAATTGAAATCACTCTGACAGATTTTTCTGGAAATTGGGCCGAATTTGAGCAAGAGGAATGGTCGAGTTTCAGTTTTCTATAACAACGGTGCTGTATCTTAAAATAATAATTTAATCATGCTCTTTCAGAACATATTCAGCTTTGATGATTGGGTAAAAGATTTGATTACGAGTAGTTGGTCGAAAAGCAGACCTATTGTCTATTCTCTGCCGAACAGATGAATCTCTGCAGTGAAAGTTTTTTTGTTTTTGCGAGTGGATATATTGGGTGAAGACGATGTGTCACAATACAAAATTTAGTTCAAATGTCAAGATCACTGTGGCCCGAAACTCAGAAACTCGTCATATAGTCTAGTGGTTTAGGTGAAAAAACGTGACATACCGGATTAAAGCACCAAACTTGGTATAGTTGATGTACACCTCATACGCAAACATTTCACATAGGGGTACCCGATCTGGGTGACCTACTTCCCATGAAAATCCAAGATGGCGTCAAAGATGGTTGCCAAACACACTAATGCCATTACCTCTGCTTGTATTTGAGATGAATTATCACTTGAAATGTCTATATATATATGTTTGGGGACAAGCTTTCCATATATTTTCGATTCAGATTGATTACAATTTCGTGTCACGTCACAATTCAAGATGGCTGCCAAATATACAAATGGCAATATCTCATGAAAAAACGTGACACGCCGGATTAAAGCACCAAACTTGGTACAGTTGATGTACACCTCATACTTAAACATTTCACATAGGGGTGCCCGATCTGGGTGACTTACATTCTATGGAAATCCCAGATGGCGTCCAAGATGGCTGCCAAACACACTAATGCCATTATCTCTGCTTATATTTGAGATGAATTATCACTTGAAATGTGTATATATATGTTTTTGGCGACAAGCTTTATGTATGATTCAGATTGATTACAATGTCGCGTCGCGTCACAATGGCCGCCAAATATACAAATGCCAATTACAAGCGTCTGGTCCGTCATTCATAATTCAGTCGTCGTCCATTAAAGAATATTCGCGTCCATAATCCAAAGACCTATTCCATATTCTATATAACAGCATTACGTATCTCACGAAAAAACGTGGCATACCGGTGTGACGGAAACGGTGGCCCGCTGCATCCAGAGTCCGGGGGGCACTCGCGTCTAGATGTAAGTGTCCCAAGACACTAAGATCTGGATTTAATTGTCCGTCGGGCATTCAGGTCTGGATTTGGATGTCCTGGGACACTGGCTTCCAGGAGACGAAAGTCCTAACCCGGAGCCCAGTGTCCGCCTCGATTACTACTTCCGATTTTCCATCCAATTTACACGTGAACATGTGTACCAGAGAGTAGTATAGAAAGGGGAATTACGGCGTTATTGACCTACTTCCAACAGGTGGCGCCAACAGTTCATTTCCGTCTGACCTTTGTGAAGTGACTTCCGGTTCCGTTCATGTGTTATAAAGTGACCTTTAACCCTGCGCATGATGTCAGCTATTGTGCGCATGGTCACTTCCGATCACGTGACCGGAACCGGGAGTGACCTCACAAAGGTCAACCGAAAGTGACCTGTTGACGTCACCGGTTGAAGGTAGGTGAATAACGCCCTAAGTCCCCCCTCTCTCCGTCTCTTCCTCCTACTCAGTAGATCAGTGAGGACGAAAATGAAATGAAAAAAACAAGATAATTTTAACAAAAAATCTTGAAATTTATGCTAAGAAATAGCCGGGTAGGACTGCATCACACCTAAGGGCTTCCCCTCGTGCTTTCGCGATTCTTTGCTTGTCTCGTGAGAGCTTGTTCACTGCAGTGAAGAATACAACATACAGACAGAATTTGTATCCGTTGTTTTAATACACAATACTATGGAATCTTGGTACTTCTTAGTTCTTCAGATAAATTCAACAGAATTTGGCTCTTCGTTAAACCAGTTTGGCGCTTGTGCTCTCCGCACTCCGGGAAATTTTGTTGTCTATTTTCGCAGCAGGTGGAACCAAAATACAGATCCAAATTCTCATAACAAAATACCAAGTAACAATACAAAAAGAACCAAATTGTTCTACGAGGACTGTGTGGAACCAAATATCCTGAGGAACAAAGAATAACCGCGATTTGTGAGAAAGTAAGCATCATGGATAACAAACATGTCCGTTTAAAGATGTAATCAGTCACAAATATCGCCAAAGACCCTAAGGCACTCGCAAATTAATTGTTTATTCATGACATATTCTGGATTAAGAAAAAACATGTATGTAGAACACACCGGGTATGTATTCTATGCGTTGGCCTATGGGGGATATCGACTTTTTCCGAGTTTTTCGGGCTTTTCTATATATTTTGGACTATTTTATGCAAACAATTCCTTCTTTAACCCTACAAGGCCTGGGATAGGGACATTCACCACCACCAAACTTTCTGTGCAATCTCCGGAACGACAAAAGAATGAGAGCTGACACTCCGTGAATTTGTAGTTTATCATACACGCTTAAAACTAAAGTGTTGAAACTTTTTTCGTAAAGTGTTGAAATAACCCTTTAAGTGTGTCCACAGGGACACTTAAAGTGCAGCCCCTGTGGACACACTGAAAGGGTTATTTCATCAGTAAGTTTCAACACTTTAGCTTTAAGCGTGTATTGGGGTCATTTTGGGCCTATTTGCGTAACATCTCGAGCAGACGATCACGGGTAAATTCACGGGTAATTTTTCATGCATTTTTTTGGAAAAATTACATGAATACAATTTTCGCAAAATTTGATTAAAAATTCGACCAAGAAAGGTATTTTTTGTAAAATGACGTCACTGTGACGTCATCAAAGCGGCCATCTTGGATTTTTTTTACAGTTTCTTGTACAGGTTGACGCAAAGGTATAGTGTGGTAAGTTTCAGACCCTTTACTTCAAGGGATAAGAACAATAGTTAGTAGTTAGTGAGGGTGGGGGGAGGGGGCCGAATTCGCCCCCCCCCCCTTAGGCCTGGACAGGTCCTAAACATCCCAGGCCAGATAAGGTTAACACAGAATTTCTTTAGATTAACGGCGGAATCTTTGAACCGCGAAGTAAAGCTAGCAACCGCAGGGTAAATGTTACTCCGCGGTTTAACCCTATCTGGCCTGGACGATTTGGGGTGTACCGCAGCCTGGGGCGGCGGAAAGTTCCACCCCCTATATATTTTCGCTATCGCTAAGGCTAGAGGGCTGAAACTTACCACACTATATCTCTGGGTCAAGCTCAAATGTAAAATAATCGAAGAAGGCCGCCATTATGACGTCACTGTGACGTCATTTTCAACAGAGCATTTTTGGACGATTTTTCGGTCAAAATCTTCGAATTTTTTTTTTGTTTTTTTCTTCGCAAAAAATGCATGATAAATTAGCAAATAATAATCTGATATGAACTAAACTAAGTTTTACCCAGTTTTCCGTACAGAAAAGCAACAATTTTGAAGAAATATGACGGAAACATCACTTTTCTGGTACCCCCACATGGCCGCCATTTTTAATTTACCCATGACCCTCTGCTCGGGGGTCATGCAAATTGGCTCAAAATGACCTCAATATGATAATCTAAAAAGTCGCGGAGTTTCAGCTCTCCAATTTTTTGTCGTTCCGGAGATACGAGCAAGAAACCAACAGGGTTGGTATAGGGTTAAAAGTTACTTCGCGGTTTAAAGGTTTACTCGATGGTTTAAAGGTTTACTCTGCGGTTTAACGGTGTAAACGTTTCCAGAGTTTGTTTGGTTTTCGTTGAAAAAAAAACAAAAAAAACGATAAAGTCATTTATGACGACGTTACTAGAAATGACAAAAATGTGAACAAAACATGTGATAAACTCAAATCTGTTTATAGAAAATAGACGACAATCAAGAACATCCCCAAGAAAGGCAGAAAATGTAATAAAAACAATGTAAAAAAAATCGATGTCCCCTATATGTCACCCTAATTCTTTAATGCCCTTTATGGACCATCGTTATCCAAGCTTGGATTGAATAGGTAATAAATATACCCGGTGTACGTCATGAATACACCATTACTTTGCAAGCGCCTTAGGTTGAACTTCCGGTAATGAATACATACAATTAGCCATAAATGAAGTCTACAAAATATATTAATTGCGGGTCACAAGGACTCACTTTTCGCGTTTCTATGTAAATGGGTTATACCAAAAAAGAATAATGTCTCGTTCAAACAATCATCCCGGTGAAAACGTTTGCACTTGGGTGGAAACTTCGGATTGAAAAAGGTTTTCACTCGGGTGAAAACTAAACTGAAAAATATATATACCAAACTAAAATTAATAGCATGTCGAATATGGGCCACCGTAAGGATGTACATTGACTTAAATACATAAAATTAGTATTCCTAAAAAAAATATATATTTAACAAAGATGTGACGGTATAACTTTACAAGACGTACAAAAGCTGTACATGAGAAATCCAGAAAATCAAACATTTTCCACTGACCCCGACTAGGATCGAACCCACAATCTTATCTTCTGCTGTACTGTCCACCGTCCATGCCTTTATTATGGTGGCCGATAAGGGACATCGCTAGGTATGTGGTTTGGTAACACGAAGGCAGGATGCGAAGCGCGAAGGCAGGATGCGAAGCGCGAAGTCCAAACACGAAGGCAGGATGCGAAGTGCGAAGGCAGGATGCGAAGCGCGAAGGCAGGATGCGAAGCGCGAAGTCCACACACGACTTCGCGCTTCGCATCCTGCCTTCGCGCTTCGCATCCTGCCTTCGTGTTTGAATCCTGCCTTCGCGCTTCGCATCCTGCCTTCGTGTTTGAACTTCGCGCTTCGCATCCTGCCTTCGCGCTTCGCATCCTGCCTTCGTGTTTGGACTTCGCGCTTCGCATCCTGCCTTCGCACTTCGCATCCTGGCTTCGTGTTTGGACTTCGCGCTTCGCATCCTGCCTTCGTGTTACCAAACCACATACCTGAAACAATGCAGCGATGTCCCTTATCGGCCACCATACTTTATCCACTGCACCACCGATTTGCTGGCCGAACCTCTGTTCAGAATTTCTAGCCTTTACTATTCCTTTAGTTTCATATATAGGTCAGCCGGACTCTGAGGTATGCCGGACTCTGAGGACTTCCATAGCTGTGGAAGCGCCCATAGTCCGCCAGATGCCATGGTCCGGGCCCTATATATATGAGAAGGGACATTCCTGTCTAGATTTCAGTGACCCGGACACCAACGATATCAGGACCATGGTTTCTGCTGATAGGGGGACAATTGTTTCCGAGGGGGGACTTTTGTATCTGGATCTGGGTGCCCTTCGGGCACCCAGATCCAGATACCATGGTCCCCGGACCCTCATATCTGGCGGACCACCATTGCTTCCACACCGGATTAAAGCACCAAACTTGATACAGTTGATGTACACCTCATATTTAAACATTTCACATAGAGGTGCCTGATCTGGGTGACTTACTTTCCAGGAAAATCCAAGATGGCGTCCAAGATGGCTGCTAAACACACTAGATCATTTCCAGCGTGGCAGACGGGACAAAAGATAGCCACCCTGTGATGTTAACACAACTCTCTACCAAACTAAATTTAATAAAAATCTAAGCAAAAACTTATCAGTGGTTAGTGAACTAGTTGTACTTTAACTTAAGACAGAAACATTGAAATAATTATTATTCATATTTTCTTTTCAACTGGAATTGACAAATGTGACAGACGGGACAAGCAGGGACCATGTATTTGAAAAAGGAATAGACAAGATAGATTTCTATCTCCTTCTCAAATGAAAATCAACTTTTAATGTAAATTAAATGTTAGTGGACTAATCAAGTAATCAGAGTTAGGGTTAACATTTTTTCTATGAAGAAGATTAATTATGGATTTTTGCCACTTAGTGACGTGACAGACGGGACAACTTATCGTGACAGACGGGACATTATCTCATGCCCTATAAATTATCTTCCTGTTTCCAGACTTTTTTTAATCATGTAGATCAATGCTACAATTAAGATGTTCATTGTGCACTAGTTTACTTCACATTGTTTGGTTTTAGGTCATATTTTCACAAAATCCGCTGTTATCAGTTCAGTGTCCCGTCTGTCACATGTCCTGTCTGTCACAATTTAATGTATTTACACATTTATATGTATTTTGTATTGCAAACTTAATTTTTCAAGGCATATAGGTTTGTGCATTCATCAGAATGTTCATTGCATCTAGATTACTAAACATTGTTTGGTTTGGGGCCATATGAACGCAAAACTCAATAATCTATGGCTGCTTTTTGAAGCGTTTTGTGACAGACGGGACAGATATGAAGTTGAAATTTTTATTAGCGTATTTGACCAAGAATGAAATAATTAATTGCATCTGGTTGAGAAGGTGTACAGTAGATAAATAATAATGTTACTGGCTTTTATCCTTCTTAAAATTTATCGTACTCAAGAAAAACCTAAAAAATCATCCGTTTTTGTGACAGACGGGACACCTACACCACGCAGTAAATTTTTTCAATTATTTTGGCAATAATTACTTTAATTGTAAAATGGTATTCACTGTGGAACTTAGACATGATGGTGTATTTAAAAAACAAAGAAACATTTTGTTAAGTTTCTATGTCTGGAGGAAAATCATGAATTTGGTATACATTTTGGTAAAAAAGGTTTTAGAATTTTATCCATATTCAAGTGCAGATTTTTAAAAACCTGACAGTTGCAGATGACAAAAAACCTACTTTCTTGAAACTTTGATTAATATAGCTTTAATAAAAATCACAATTAAGTATGCTGATGGAAAGTGAAAATTTGTCGCCCGTGCAACATTTATGTGGAAATGACCACTAAAGCAATTATCTCTGCTTGTATTTGGGGATGAATTATTACTTGAAGTATCTATATTTGTGTTGTGGGAGACAAGGATTACAATGCCACACCAAGTTACAATGCAAGATGGCGTCTAAGATGGTCGCCAAAGATACACATGCCAATATTCCTGGTTGCATTTGAAAGGAATTGAAGACCAGTTTTTCACATATTGCAACTTCAGATGAATTACAATGACACATCACGTCACAATTCAAGATGTTTCGCCAACCCTCATGTGTCAAGTCATGTGCCCATCACATTCAATGTTCACGGTTTCCACTGCGCTACTGCGTTCATTACCCCGAGTGGAGTGTTTAATTTTGCAGATGCAATCCACAATGGCGGCAGCCTTGAAGGTGAGCTTTAGAAGTTGATCGTAGCTTGTTGTCTCTTCAGGTTGTTTCATTCAAATTAGTTGTCAGGTGTCCTGAATTTTTGTCAAGCCAGATATTTTTATAGTGGTGGCATTCTTCTGGGTCCTAGATCTCGTTAACCAAATACTGGATTGGTAATGTTTAGGTCAGTGTGCACATACTTTATAAAAGTATCCCGTGTTAGTTTCCATCATTCCCATTCCTTTACTGTTGTCAAGTAAAGGGTTGCTATCATGCAGTATTATCGTCAATCGTTCTATCATCCACCGATCTGGCGTGAGGGATTGCAGTGAAGGAAGAGGAAGCATTCTGTTACCCATGGTTATGCTTCCATGTCTTCACCAAAACGTGATGTGTCTGATCATGTGACAAGGGAAAATGGAAGTGATCAAAACGTATCCTCTGCAATCTCTTGACACCCATGTACATGTATGAGAATGATGTGATAATGTGTGGAGTGTTCTCCTCACCATGCAACGTCCGTAGCTTGATATCTAGGTGGTGAGTAATCAGTTCAAAACATATGCCCAACAGCATAAAGTATCCGTGTCCATTGTGCAGACCATAACATTAGTCTACAAGCGGGTTCAGCAGTGGGTTACTAGCGTGTAGCCGATGAGATTTTTCATTTAGCTCAGTTAGTCAGACGCTGGACACATTTATAGTGCAAGGGTGGTGGTTCACATTCCAGTCAGGAACTCTGTTACTGCAAAATTTGCATTGCCAGCAAAGACAGTGGAGTGGCGGCATTGACAACATTGGCGCTGTGAGCAGCGTTTGAATGGAAGCAGGAAAAGGACTGGTCCGGTTGTTGAGTTCAATACATGATTGAGGGAAATGTGACGAATGATCATCTGAGCGTCTGAGTCGTTCAGTGATGATGAGGTACGAGGGAGGGTAGTTGAGATACCTTGTCAGGCTAGCTCGGGATTGCTTGGGGTTGAAGTCTGCGGTGCTTTCCGAGATTGGTAGGAGGGTTGTCAGAACCGGCCCACAGACAAAGACATCATAAAAAGCTTAGGCAAAACTTAATGGAAATTCATTTTGTAGTGTTATGAAAACATCATCAAAACGTTTTTGAAAAATAGTTTTTGATGGAGTTATTACAACGAGTCATAATAACGCTATAGGTTTATACTGATAGATTTACACACTTATTCCTTAAAACATCTTAAAACATTGTTATGATGTTTAAAGAAAACATTGAAATGTTCTTAAAATGTTTTGATAAAGTTATAGGAAAAACGAGTTCACATTTTACTGATGTTTTTTTGACCCTACAATTTTATCTTTTTAATGTCACCTTTCGAAAATGTTATGAAAACATCATGTGTTTGCTCGGGGGTGTGGGTCACTATTGTCTGTACTAGTTAGTTAAAATGTCGATAAATTTGAGGTAAATGATCCAAATCCCGACGACAAATTTATAATTACTTCATTTTCAGTTATAATTATTACTAAAATACCAATATCAAATGCTTTTCATGTTATGTATATAAGCATAGCCTACCAAATTAACATATGAATGCCCAAATCTCGGTAATTTTCTTGAATTGTTAACTGATGTGTCATGATAGCCTATTACAGTATCGATACATCGATTTCCTGTACGCGAAAACATATATACAAGTAACATTCCAGCTCAAATACAAGCAGAGATATGGGCATCTATATGTTTGGCGGCCATCTTGGACGCCATCTTGGATTTTCATGGAAAGTAGGTCACCCTGATCGGGCACCCTATGTGAAATGTTTGCGTATGGAGTGTACATCAGCTGTACCAAGTTTGGTGCTTTAATCCAGCATGTCACGATTTCGCTCAGAAATGGCGCTAAGCCACTAGACTAATAATTCAATTTGTTCAATGGAAACATCAGTGACAGAGAAGTAGTATAGAAAGCGCATCTTGACATCCCTTGAACATTCCTTGCATATGACCACTGTGACGTCACTTCCGGTTCCAGTCACGTGACCGCTCTCTGTCCAAGAAGAAGATAGTGGTCGGAGATATGTCTGATGATTGGACAACTTGGTCTTCTGAGAGGGAGTCAATGGCACGTTCCCCTTTAAAACGTTATGCCCGAATTCACACAGACAGCGTACAAGGTCAGAGTCTGCGTCGCGTGCAATGGTCCGAAACAACTCGGATGGGGCGGTCTTCAATACACAGGGCGTCGGAGCGTGCTTCCGTACTCCGGAGAACGTCATGTACAATTAACGTTGGAACCCGCAACCCTGCCCCTTTTATCCTTTGCGGGCTACTTCTGAACATCCTATCACTTCGGAGACAAAGTCAACTATGGTATTCTATTAATTCTTTTATTATCCCCGTGATCATACACACACACCCAGACGGGGGAGCCACTGTGGGTGTGTTTACATTATTTTTTCACGTACATGTGGTGGTATCCCAGGGAAAATACCGGTCCGTAGTCGAAGGTGGTCGGGGGTGGCCCTTGCTTCAGGTCACAGGGCATATACCCGTGTTGAGGGGTTGTCGCATCTTCAAAGGCTGCCAACGCAAGCGTCCTGGGTACATATGTTTCGCCAAGTGCCGTAGTTCAGTGGTGTCTCTCGGGTATTTAATCACCGCCAGGTAGTGGACATTTAAACTGATGTTCCGACGCGCTTTGTTTTTACGGATAGATTCCGCACAATATAGATGATGCTGAGACGCCCACCCGTGGGGTTTTCGGGAGCAAAAAAGGAATCGGACCCTATCCGTGGGGTTCCCAGGTGTGAAAAGGAATGGGACATAAACGTCATGATATGACTGAAATATATAGTTGAAAGCGACGTTAAACCATATTCACTCAATCACTCACTGATACTGAGCCGCCGATGATGAATGCCTTTGGTAAAGAGCTGGGTGACCCGAGTTTCCGCCTCCGCCATGAGATCATCCATGACCACCAAAGTGTCCGGTTCCAAATCATCCAGGTTGGATAGGACTCCCACGAACGTGATGTTGGGCATTGTTGCATACGCCGTCTGCCATTCTCCGTAACACCACACGACCCGGGCAATGGGTGGGGTAATCATGCTGTCGGATTGTTGAACGAGTTTCTGGACGAAGTGAGTCTTGCCTGAGCCCGTCGGCGTGTATCCGCTGTTTTGGTAACTCGCTCTTGTAAATTTGGTACGAGTGAACCGGTGTCGGTGTCGTCGAACCACTGGTGTGTGTGGTGAGCCTTGGTATCGTTGTGGGTGCGTTAGTAGGTTCACCGTGGTTGGTCATATACGGTTACTTCCGAGAACCGACGAATACGTCCGAGAATCCACCGTATTCTCGGGTCTAAACGTTAGGTGTCGACGAATACTTTCCTGCAGAGCCATATGGTTGCTTTTTAGTCGCCAGACGTCGTCAATTTTCCCCACCTCTTGCATATCGCTCCAATTTATTACCTGTATATGGTAGGATTCTGCTGGTGGGCTGTTAGTCCCCGAGGCCCGCCCTCTGTACATGTCACTCGACAAATATATGTAGATTTATTGTTTCGGTGAAAAATTTAAGCCGTAAGACGTCGGACATTTTTTATAGATTTCTTGCATTTACAAAGTTACCCCATGTTAAGGCGTTCACTCCATAATATATAAGACGTCAATGATGCTCATCCATTAAAATCTGATGAGTTGTTTCAGCCGATCTGTCATCACAGCTCCAGAGCCAACGTATCTAAATCCGTATAAGCCGGTGCTAGAGACCGTGTGGATACTTCATAGTCTCCAGATGAATAGCTGCAATAAAAGCGCGGCTGAGATACTAAGGCTACGTCCGAGAATCCACCGTATTCTCGGGTCTGAATGTTAGGTTCTGAGAGATGCATTTCTGTAGAGCTATATGGTTGCTTTTTAGTCGTCAGACATCGTCAATTTTCCCCACCTCTTGCTTATCGCTCCAATTCACTATGACACCTCCCACGGCCCAATCGAACCAATAGTGGTCAATCTCGACCCCAAAACGACCACCCCACATCTGGCTATGGACTAAGCATACGGAGTGCCCTTAATGCCCCTTTTCACGATGAACTATGTACTACGCAAGCGCAGTCAGAACTTTTCAGCGAAAGTCAACCCATGGGTACGAGACTCCTGCCATCGTCTTATACATGGTGAAACAGAGAAAACAGGGTGTCACACTCAATACCGCAAATGTCCATGCGTGAGTTCCCCATTGGGCGTATATAGAACTGCCCCTGGATATTAGGGTATTTTCAACATTGACTAGTATGGTCTGACTGGTGGTGCAGTGGATAACGTGCCCGCCTTTGGAGCGTGCAGTGCCGGTTCGACTTCCGCTAGGGCCAGCGGGATTTCCCTTCTCTCGTTGAATGGCTTTACATGGAAATTATAACCTAGAAGCTGGACCATTGACCATTGATCTCGAAAGTCAATCACCCTTCGGACATTCACCCCCTCCACCCCCCCCCTCCCCCGGCACACACTCCAACTCCAGCATTAATATACACGTTCCGTTTCAAAGTTTGCAATTTTCATTTAAGGCAGTTATGCTACATATCGTAGTGACACAAAAAAGGTCTTTCGATTATTGGCGCAGGAATTCTTTGTGGATGTCAGATCTGACGAGTTAATAGCACGTGTAAGGGGGCGGATCCGCATCGGAAAATTATATAGAGCAGTATACATTGATTTATTAGCGTTCAATGTAGGACACGATAACCGACCTACAGAACAGATGACATACGATAACGTGACATTACTAATGATGTAGATGATATATCAATATCGCTATACCTACTGAGAGCGCTCTGGGTCCGTTCTGGATAATCAGTGGAAAATCAGCTGCGGAATTCTACATTTAAACATCATTTATCTCAGCTGAAGCTAATAATTATTGGTGGACTGGAAAGAAATCCTGGTAACATAGAATAGTTATGTTCTCTTTTTAAAATCCAAATCTGCGAATACAAATTATTTGCAAAACGATCACAATTCTTATGACTCATGTTCATCCAAATTTTACCTAAATATAGAATATTATCAATGAGAGATTGCTTTGCCTATCGCATCAACAATTTTCTGGAGATACACCGGTATTTATCGGAGATATAGATGGGTACGATATGAGCGTGTTATATCAGATAAAACTTCCAGTGTAGACCAAAGTAATATAATATTAACTTCAGGTAAGAGCCCTTTCACTTGGTCAACAACCAGTTCATTTCAACATGGAACAAAAGCCGGGCTATACGGTACAATACGCCACAGAGCCATACGGGGCTCGGCGTGGCTGTCGGGGTAGACTGGCCGTATTTTTGGTGATAAAGGGATTCCTGTTGTACGTTGTTGGTTTTGCCTCACCCCATTGGACTTCCGATCTATTTGGATACTCGGGATTATGGATGAAGTGTGGTGTCACTGGATGTCACAGTG
The DNA here is from genome assembly GCA_036873755.1 of Hanleya hanleyi. Taxonomy (NCBI): domain Eukaryota; kingdom Metazoa; phylum Mollusca; class Polyplacophora; order Lepidopleurida; family Hanleyidae; genus Hanleya; species Hanleya hanleyi. The sequence goes on along the minus strand of JAVTVY010015090.1, from coordinate 10,169 downwards.
TACTATCTTCATACTATCAACTTCCGGGTGAGTATATATATATATATAAGTAAATTGTGTAGCCTACATAATAACATTGAACAAACATTATAATTTCATTGTTTCCAGAAAAACCAGTTGGATGGCAACACTTCAGACAGCATTGTCTATAGGATGGCGGTGGAAAATTTACGCATTCTGTTAATGACTAATATAAAAAAAATGATTATTACTGTAGTTTGTTGACGTACTTTGAAATAGGCCTATATTTAAGAATTATGAACATACTTTATGTATAAACGGAGAGTTACTTTCGAGTGTCTTGCACATATGATGCCAATACCGTGTCTTATGGTGCAAGAGAGAGTTTACAAAAGCTTATCCGATCTCTAGAGAGCTAGTGTAATTTAACAAATTAGCCTTTCGAAGAAATTTGTTCCTACGAAGTAGGCTACCATCTGCAAATTGTCCGGTAGTCAGTCAGTGAGTGAGTCCATCCGAGATCTTTCGTCGGCAAAATAAGGAGAACCGTTGACATTGATTTTTTGCATGAAGGTGCATTAGGGAACTGTTATCAGCAAGTTCTGAGCTGATCTACTTTTGAAGAAAGTTTCTGGTGATTTTTGATGAAAATCACTGGATTTCAGCTTGGGGCGGGGGATTTCCAAGAGCTCAGTGCGCGTTGGAGTCCTAATGTCACACTGCCATGTCTTGCAAACACCCTTCAAATGAAGACTAGATTGTTTCTATAAATGGCTATTTCAATTACTATTTCACACCAGTTCACAAATATTTCAGGCATATAATTAAACTAATGTTACAAGCGTCTAGTCCATCGTAGTATACCAGTATATCAAGTATACATACAAATAGGCTAGTTTCCTGCAAGAGAGAAGCGGTCAGCAGTTTTCAGTGTTGCCGGCAAGATAATCATGATGTTCCAAAAATATCAAGTCTGTATCGCTGATCAGTATTCTTAATACATATGATTTCATTGTAAAGTCCCTATCTAGATTATGATGCATATCATTCACGCTTTGATTGTGACTGTTCATATGAACAGCATGGGCAAGAAACGTAACACCATAGATCTTGGACGCTACGCTCGTATTTTACTATCAGCATGCGATATGTATCGTCAAATATGATAAAATTTGAGTGGAGAGTAACATTTGTTTGTGATCACAGATAATATTTCCATGATAAGGTATACATGCAAGATTAAAGCTTTCGGAATATATGGAGATATGATGCTTAGTTTATCCAGCAGCCGGCGTGGCCTTAGCTTATTGCAGTGGAAAGATACCTCCGGGCTGACTGCATCAACATTGACCACATCATAGATTTGTGAGGCCGAATGCTGACTGGTTGAGACACAATATATTCAGACCCGGAATTCTGGCATCTCCTTCATGTTTGTAACATGGTCCAGAACCAGCTGGAGTGCTGTCAGTTATGCCAGTGAAGTGGACCCTCTGTTGAAGTTTGCCTCACTTAGTTGGATGGCGTCGTTGACACTTGGCATGAACATGTCCGCCCCACATCGTTGGACATGTCCGCCCCACATCGTTAGACATGTCCGCCCCACATCGTTAGACATGTCCGCCCCACATCGTTAGACATGTCCGCCCCACATCGTTAGACATGTCCGCCCCACATCGTTGGACATGTCCGCCCCACATCGTTAGACATGTCCGCCCCACATCGTTAGACATGTCCGCCCCACATCGTTGGACATGATTTTTCCGTGCAGGATTCGTCATTGAAGGCCAGGTTGGCGTTGGTTTGGATCCTCTTTACGAGATGTCTCATAGCCTCTCTTCGTCTAGCTCCCTGTTCTCGTGACCTTGAGCGAGGGGTACCGGTTTCCGGTAATGTGGTGGACATCTGTTTTGTCAGATCGGCCAGAGCGTGAGAGCTTGCTGTTGCTGTTGGATAGCCTCTACCTGTGTATCATATCTTCATGAACCATACATTTCTTCTTCTTTTTTTTTTTTTTGGAAAGGAGGACACAACCCGCTGTGGGGCTTTTGTACCAGATCAGGATTGGCTCCATCACTTATAATGATCTCTCGACCTCTTCAGCTTCCCTTCCTGTTGTTCCCTTTATTATCTGAGCGTCACGTCAGCACCTTAGGTTTCTGGTCATAATGGATCTATTTCGTTTCCTACTATGAGAGGTTCTGTTCTGATGTTTCCTGTTTTCTCTGAAGAATATAAAGTACATTTTAGTACTTCAAGCTTAGTCTGGTCCGCCAATCTTAGCACCTCGCCAATCTTCTGCCAAGGTTGCCAAGTATGTCTACTTACTCTCAAAATGCATTTAGTATAGAAGATTTAAAACGATATACCAAAAGTGCACTGGACTCCCAAAATCCATAAATCACCATACAAAGCTAGATTCATAGCTAGTTCTAGAAGCTGCACACTTCTTTCAACCCTGTTGACGAGGGCCCTTCAGGAGGTAACAGCATTTTTGGAAAAGGTAATGTGCCACTATTTTTAAAAATTCTGGCGTGGAATTGTATGTGGCTATTGAAAATCTAATAATGTCTTGTGGAAGAACGTGATGCTAAAGGTCACATACCATACATATAACTATCCATATGGGATTTCTCGACTCCTGAACTACAATCCCTCATCAGGATCGTATTGACTGTCTAAGTTCATTTAATAGTATCTGCATGTGTTCAATAATACTAAGATAAATGTAACTCCGAAGATTGAAGTCATGGTGGTACGTGATAAGATACTATATTTCGGCTATAATTTATGCCATCATCAGGATCGTATGACCACCTGTTGCATGACTTCAATCTTCGGGGTTACATTTATCTTAGTTTATGTTAAACTAATCTGTGGAACAACTGGTTTTCAATAATACTGATCGTCGATATATTAATCTCAGAAGCCATAAAGCATTCATTAGCTCTACTAAGTACAGGAGATATAATTCTTGGATGTTTCTTTGTTTATAGAGTTGCTTGATTTTCTCACGAATAATATCTATGTGAAATTTTGCAACATAATATATCAACACGTATTCCAATGTGTACTAATTGTGCACCCCTCTTGGCTGACCCAGTTCTGTCCTCTAATGAATACGACTATATGCAGGCGCTTTAAAAAACCGATCAATTCAAAGCCAGTTCCTTCTCATTCACGGAGCGCTATATATTCGATCTTTTCGCTGTGGATAAATGACGCAGTAAAGGATATATTTCCACCTTTACTGGATTTGAAGGAAACTGCAGATATCCCTAACGGCACATCATATTTAGACCTATATATCTTTAAAAATGAAGCGGGCCTTCTCTCTCATCAACTTTATAACAAAATTTCGACATCATAAACTATCCCATTCTGGACAGCAATATTCCAGTGGGACCTGCATATGGTAGCATTTGCTAGCTCCTGTGTTAAATTTGACGACTTTAAAGGGAACGTAAACTCTGTGGTAAAACAACGCGGGAATTATACAAGAGTCCCTATAGATTAAAAAAATCGTGACAAAGATTTTCTCACATTTTTCCCCGATGAATGAGAAAGGCGCAAACACAGAAAATACTGTGATTTGCAATTTCTCGAGGGCGCCGCCATGTTTATTTTGGGCAGGATTTTAAACCAATGGGAAAGCGTAAAATTCAGTTGTGCCGATAATCTCCTACGTCATCGGACATTTTCTGCGCCGAGATAGCATGGCCGCACATGGCCTTTTTATGCACTTCTCCGTTCCCCGACTGACAGATGCAATGTTATCAGGGGCGTCGTTAGGGGGGGGTCGTCCGGTGCGAACGACCCCCCTTGGCCGCGTCAAAAAAAAAACAGAAGAAAAAGCAAAAGAAAACACAAAAAACAAAAAACAAAAACAGAGAAAACAAAAACAAAATAAAAAAAGCATAAAAACATAAAATAAAAAAAAAACATAAAAATTACAGATAGAGTACCAAGACGTGTAGTGGTGTGTAAAAGGCCCGTTTTGTTTGTGTCAAACCAGGAAGTCAAATGAAGTCCGGCATATTCTTCAATATCGATGCGGGTTTATGCGAAACAAATGTGAAAATAGAACCATAAATCTATATACATTGTGTTCAGATTTGTTTCCGGGGAAACGGGTAAAACGCATCTCCGGCAACCGGAGACCCCGGAGCTTCCGGGGCCTAGGCGGCCCCTGGACCCTCGCCTGTCAGGCTGTGACGATCGCTCATTTTAGCTTTATGTAAATGAATCGCTATCATATTGGTTCTAATGTTCCATCATGTAAAGGTCATCGAGTTTTTATGTGTTCTTTTTATGTGATAAATATAACTAAACAGTCAAATGGATTCAGGCATGAAGTATGATTTTTTCAATATCGATGAGTGCTTATAAATGCGAAACATACGTGAAAATAGAACCATAAATCTGCATACATTACGTTCGAATTTATTTCTGGGAAAACTTTTAGAACGCGTCTCTGGAGATCTGGAACTTCGGAGCTTCCGGGGCCTAAACGGCTCGTGGACCCTCGCCTGTTAGGCTGTGAGGATTTCTTTGTTTTATCTGTGTGTGAATGAATCGTATCTGTAGGCATATTGGATTTCCCTCCCAAGAACTATAAGTCATCGTTTTGTATGTTTTAAATATAACTAGAACGTCAAATGGATGAAGGCATGATGTGCGATGTTTTCAATATCGATGCATGCTTATAATTGCGAGATAAAAAATCGTGAAAATAGAATCATAAATGTGCATGCAGTATGATCAGTTTTATTTCCGGAAAAACGTTCAGAACGCATCTCCGGCTATCTAGGACCCCGGAGCTTCCGGGGCCTAGGCGGCCCCTGGACCCCCGCCTGTTGAGCTGTGATAGTGGTCACCAACTTTCAGTTACGTTCCGACGCCACTCGGTTAGCCTACGAGGTATGTAGGCCCAAAGCGTTATTATTGTGTTTTCAACATGACAAAGAGAATATAATATAATACTGATATTTGACAAATGACGTGTTAGTTTAATTGTTGGAAATCGCTTAGAATGCATCTCAGGCCATCTAAGGTCTCAGAGCTGTATAATATAATCCTAAATCTACATACATTATGTTCAGATTTAATTCCGGGAAAACGATTAGAACGCATCTCCGGCGATCTAGGACCCCGGAGCTTCCGGGGCCTAGGCGGCCCCTGGACCCTCGCTTAAAGTGCTATGATAATCGACCCCCCTTTGAAAAATCCTAGCGACGCCCATGGTTATAGATTAGTTTTTATGTAGAATACAGCCTGATTCTAACAGGAATCTACCATGCCGGACTTCTCTGCATTTGGCTGTCACAATGTGCCAGGTAATCCCGACACGTCGAACTACCATCCCCGTTCATGTTTGTAAGCTACGGTCGAATACTGCACCCACGCCAATTGACGCGTTTTTACCTCCAGAGGCAGAAGAACTAGTGTACGCTGACGGCACGATTATTCAACCATGGCGGCCTCTGTGTTGTTCCAGTGTAGCGAAGTTAAAACGTTTAGTACCACTTAAAAAAAAATGTAAAAAATATCTGATACACGATTTGGATTCTATGAGGGAAAAAGGTTTAACTGGCCACGCAGGTTCACCAGCGTTTACGTTCCCTTTAATCAATGTCACAAAACAGTTTTGCAGAAACTTATAAAACAGGGCTATACCACCAAGCACCTCCATCCACAGCTCCTCAAATTTGGCGATACATATCGCATGGTGATAGCAAAATACGAGCGCAGCAGGCAAGATCTATTGCATTAAGTTTCGTAACTTGTATCTAATTCCGCTTAACCCGGGGCTAGGGTCGTATGAACCCATGTATTTCAAGATCCGCGTAGTGTTCATATGAACAGACACAATCAAAGCGTGATTGAGATACATCATACTCTAGATAACGGTAAAATCATATGGATTAAGAATACTGATACCGGTAAGCGATACGGATTTGATAGTTTTGGAATATCATGATGTCTTGCCGGCATCATTGAAAACTATTGACCGCTTCTCTCTTGCAGGAAACTTTTTATATATACTTTATTTGTTGTTGTTTTTTTGCGCTAATGCTGTTATAAGAATTAGGCCTTTAGGATGTATGGACGCGGCAATTCTTTAATGGGCGACGGCTGGATATTGAATGACGGACTATAGACGCTTGTATTGTATTCCGAATGACATTTATGACACACAATTTTTTATTTTATTCGCAGCCTACTTCCGGGGCGCACAGGCAACTGCAGTACTGGGACTCGCCTGTGGTCTGGCCGCCTGTATCTCCAGTCTGTTCTACTTTATTGTGGAGAGATTCAGGGGCAGAAGAGCCATTTGTTGGGTAACTGTGCTCCTGGCGTCATTCTCCGGTAAGTCTTGGAGAATGATTTATCACAATGCAGATGCGGAAAGAGGGAATAGACATCCACCAGTGGATAGCAAAATAGGTATTGTGAGCCAGGCGAATCACGTACACTGATAGATCAGACTCTGTGAAAAATGTCCAAACGACATGAAAGTAGAACATTTCATACACCTTAGATGAACAATTTATCACAAAAATGGATCATTTAAAAGTATTCAAAGTATTGAACTCACCATTGACATTATTGGAAAATATATTTATAGTGTCCCAAACCATATAACGATTAGTACGTATTCAATATTATTTACGATTCATAACGAGGGTGATACAAACGAAAAAAAATCGCACACATGATCTTTCTATGCAACTGAACAAAAATGAGCCCAGTAAATTCATACTGATTTACTCGTTTGAGTAACCGTTTTTATCCTGGTCGTGCGGCCACAGTTTTGAACAGAACAGCATGTAACTTCTTCAAGATCATTAACTGGTAATTATTGGTAAATATAAACAAAAATGTCAAAGTGAGACCGGTAACTTTCTTCGGTCGGAAGATCGCATCAATTCATGAGAATATAGGATTGGGTGGGGAGTTATCTATAATTAAAACAGGAAGAAAGATGATTAATTGCGCATGTATATACCCTAACATAAGGCTATCTGTTGCCATTTAAAGCTACATAGTGCATTTCTGCCTTGCGCACATGTCCGTTATATGAACGAGGTCTCTAATGGTTTTATTTTACCAGTTAATTGCTTATTGTTTTCTATGTTTCAGTGGTTTGTGTGATCATAACCTTGAGTATCATAGGGTCGAAGTCCTTCGCCGATTCGGTATCTGTTCCGGGCTGGTCCTTCTACCTGTGTATCGCGGGAGTCGTCGCTCTGGCTATCGGTGATTTGCTGTGGGTTGTTCAAGTTAAATTCAGTCTTTAATCTTTGATTAACCATGCAATCCCGAGTATGAACATATGGTACTGAACTAAGATAATCATTGAATTGCAACAATCCCAAAAGGTCTCTGTGAGACCTCTTTGTCTTAGACAGCATGACAAAGGCCTTAACCCTATCTGGCCTGGGCTTTTTGGGACCTGTCCAGGCCTGGGGGGGGCCATAATTATTTTTCTTATCCCTTGAGCTAGGGGGCTGAAACTTATTACACTATACCCTTGGGTCAAGCTCTACTAGAAAATGTAAAAAAATTCAAGATGGCCGCTTTGATGACGTCACAGTGGCGTTATTTTCAAAAACGGCAATTTTTGGTCGATTTTTCGGTCAGATTTTCCGATTTTTTTATTTTTGCAATTTCTCCACAAAAACTGCATGAAAAATTAGCAAATATTAATGTGATATGAAATAAAATAGTTTTTGCCCACTTTTTATCGCGGAAAAGCAGAACTTTTGAAGAAATATGACAAAAACATCACTTTTCTGGTACCCCATGTGGCCGCCATCTTGAATTTACCCATGATCCTCTGCTCGGGGGGTTATGCAAATAGGCTCAAAATGACCCCAATAAGATAATCTATAAAGTCACGGAGTTTCAGCTCTCCATTTTTTGCCGTTCCGGTGATAGTGCAGAAAGTTTGGTAGGGGGGGCCATAATGGCCCCCCCCCCAGGCCAGGTAGGGTTAAACTGGAGTCAGAATATGGTCCTTGATGGCGTTGGTGGTTTCGGGAGCCGAGTAGGTACTTCATTACAGCATTGTAAACACTATTATTATCCTAACTTTTATTATTATTCGATCGAAGTTTATGGAATCAAAAATATCAACATATAGTAACTTTAACTACACCGGAATATGATATATTTCAAACTAACCGGGATATGATATATTTCAAACTAAATACTCGTGAACTTTTTTTCTCCGGATAAGTCAACACAGTTAGAATAATGTTGTCGTGTAACGTTGGCTTTTACGGTGGGTGTATCTAAATCTAAACAATTAAATAGATAGTATGTTTTAGCAACATTCGAAATCGTTTTAAGATATAGATGTTTGAACAGTAAAACGTCCAATCCACCATTTTCTCAAAATCTGTATTCCATGCATCAGAGAAAGAAATATTTGAAAAATCCATATTTTGAACGATTTCTCCCAAATATTAGCCATCATGAAAAAATAAGCAAAAAGCAGGTGACAAAAATGGGCTTTATTTAGATACACACCCACACACCGTAAAAGACAATTTATTTTCAACTATGGGAACAAAATCGGGTCTAATGGACACGTGAAGTTGTATGGTTAAAAGGCCTGGAGTGTACTGGGATTATGTAACTCATAACAAGAGTACCTCATAATTATCAATAATTATTGTACATTATCCCACCATAATAGATATCTACATTGTTTTATCAGTTTTCTCGGTTCATGAACTGGGATTATGTAACTCATAACAAGACTACCTCATAATTATCAATAATTATTGTACATTATCCCGCCATAATAGATATCTACATTGTTTTATCAGTTTTCTCGGTTCATGAACTGGGATTATGTAACTCATAACAAGAGTACCTCATAATTATCAATAATTATTGTACATTATCCCGCCATAATAGATATCTACATTGTTTTATCAGTTTTCTCGGTTCATGAACTGGGATTATGTAACTCATAACAAGAGTACCTCATAATTATCAATAATTATTGTACATTATCCCGCCATAATAGATATCTACATTGTTTTATCAGTTTTCTCGGTTCATGAAAGCTGTGTTGTTGTGAGAATGCTCGAATAATCTATACCCATGACTGTTTAGAGCGGATTCCAAGCAAGCGTGCGATTTAAATAAAAGGTTGGTTCCATTATTTTGGGCGGAGAAAATGGCGTATAAAGTACCGTACATGTATTATTTTCTGGTTTCCGGACATTTTAGTCCGGCAGCCCGGAAGCTAGAAGATTAGTTGGTTAAACAGGCAGATTATAGTATTAAGATACTGGAGGATGGCTCATTCACACTCATAAGTTGACCTGTGTACGGCTCCCCAACAAGCATGACAAGTAGAAAACATCTTTTGATTGAAATGATATATATTTAACATTTAATTTATTTCTACTTCCGAACATTCTCATTTTCATGACGGGGAATATTAAAAAAAAATGAGATTTCTTATTTTATTCCTCGGAAATACGCTAGAACGCGTCTCCGACCATCTAAGACCCCTGGAGCTTCCGGGGCGTGGGCGGCCCCTGGACCCTCACCTATTTCTGATGTGATAGTGCCCCCCCCCCCCCAATCGCCAATTGCTTCCGCCGTGCCTGTCTAGATACCGATGTGAAAGGGAAGGTAGGCCTAGTTCGTCGACTATTTGATTCCGCTCGTTTAGCATATCTAAAATTTGTTCTCTTAACACACTCGCATTGAGAATAGCTGGTCTCTCAGGACTATGAAAAGAACTGAAAGTCCGTCTAAATTTCACTGGACGCATTTCTTCCTCACTGGTACTCTTTCAATTACAATAAAAAATAAATCCTTAATATGTTATGTAATATTCCTTTAACTCATTCCATAGCTAAACGCCGACGACAGTGTCACCAATAAATGGTGATGAGTTTGAACAATCGCCATATCCCATCCTCACCATGGGTGATGGCCATCGCGATGACCTCAAATGTACACTCATTGTTCGCCGTCATTTATTGGCGATGACCAGGATCCATCACCAATAAATGGCGATGAAATGACCTCGTCACCATTTGTCCTCACGAGTAACTGTCATCATAATTATTAAACCGTCTTATATTTATCCTGTAGAAGCTGCCCAGAAAGAGTGGGCGAGTAACATTTCTTTATGGCTGGTGTATTTTCTTTAATTTTGAGGTGAAGGGGAACTAACT